>CM033641.1:171351170-171609666 GCA_019512145.1 Engystomops pustulosus
AACCTGGCAAGCCACAGAGTGGCACAATGATACAGTGTGGAGGTGGCAGCAACCTGGTAGGACACAGAGTAGCACAATGATACAGTGTGGATGTGGTGTCAGCAGCAGCAGGAGCCCACAGAGTGTCAAAATAATAGAGTGTGGGGGTGGTGTCAGCAGCAGCAGGAGCCCACAGAGTGGCAGCAACATGCTAAGCCACAGAGTGGCACAATGATACATTGTGGAGGTGGCGGCAACCTGGTAAGCCACAGAGTGGTACAATGATAGAGTGTGGAGGTGGCATCAGCAGCAGCAGGAACCCACAGAGTGGCATAATGATAGCGTGTGGAGTTGGCGTCAAGAGCAGCAGCAGGAACCCACAGAAAGGCACAAGGATAGAGTGTGGAGGTGGCGTCAGCAGCAGGAGCCCACAGAGTGGCACAATGATGCAGTGTGGAGGTGGCTTCAGCAGCAGATGTAGCCCACAGAGTGGCACAATGATAGAATGTGGAGGTAGCGTGAGCAGCAGGAGCCCACAAAGTGGCACAATGATAGAGTGTGGAGGTGGCGACAGCAGCTGCAGGAGCCCACAGAGTGGCACAATGATAGAGTGTGGAGGTGGCAGCAGCAGAAGCAGCAGCAGGAGCCCACAGGTGGCAGCAACATGGAAAGCCACAGAGTGGCACAATGATAGAGTGTGGAGGTGGCAGCAACCTGCTAGGACACAGAGTGGCACAATGATACAGTGTGGAGGTGGTGTCAGCAGCAGCAGGATCCCACAGAGTGGCACATAGACAGAGCACGGAGATGGCGTCAGCAGCAGCAGCAGCAGGAGCCCACAGAGTGGCACAATGATAGAGTGTGGAGGTGGTGGCAAAATGGTAAGCCACAGAGTGGCACAATGATACAGTGTGGAGGTGGCGGCAACCTGGCAAGCCACATAGTGGCACAATGTTACAGTGTGGAGGTGGTGTCACCACTTCTCCAGTGCCCTGATCAGACAGATTTTGCAGCATGAGTTCCAGGACATGAAGCAGTGGAATGACGTTATTCATCCCGCAGTCCTGGTGACTGACAAATAATGTGGCCTCTTCAAAGGGCCTGAGCAAATGGCAGGTGTCACGCATGAGCTGCCAGTGGCTGACATCAAAGTTACACTGGGGAGTACTGTAATTGAAGCTAAAATCACTCTATATACTATGTGGATTTGACACGTATTTCTTGCTCTCAACTTTAGTAACAAAAAAGAACTGCTATCTGGGTTATAGAGATCCCCCTAAACGGACACCCTGGGAGAGGGTCAGAATTCACTACAGCAGCTGTGTGGATATTAAACAGATTTCTTCCTAGTGGCTTCAGTAACAAAAAAAGAACTGCTATTTGGGGTATACAGGTCCCCCTAAAAGCACACCCTGGGATCGAAGCAGAAAGCGGGAAAAAAAAATTCCCACGAATGAGAGTAACCTTCAGTTTTGTGACAAATCAAATTTTCAGTGAAATTTGTATTGAATTCCACTTCGTTCAAATCAATTTCCCCATCTCTAGTACATTTAAGAAACTTGTCGTTGCAAGAATACCACTTGTGAGACTTGTGATAACAAACATGTTCATGATTTTTATTTGTTTATTTACCGTGCATAATCAAGTATAAACCGGTCGGCAAGTGGCTGAGGTCAATGTGTGTGCCGGCCTTGCGCAAGGAGTCGAAGAGGAGCCCAATGACCCGAAAAGGAGCCAAAGAGGAGCGGGAGGACCGAAATAGGCACCGGAGCATTAGAAGCAAGAAGAGGACCTGCGGGGGCGTCAGAAAGGTGAGTACTGTTTTAATTTTTTTTAATTAAAAGCTTGCCATACTTGAGGCAGGGGCTTGCCGGCTATATAAACAGGGGGGGGGGGGGAATTGGCTGGCAGCATATACTGGGGGGAGCACTCAGCCCGTGAGCCCTCTTCATGCATTCTTAAAGGCATTATGACATACATGTACGTCTTAATGTGTTAAGAGGCTAATATTTGGTGCAGAAACCTAGGTTTCTTCCTAAGTTTTTTAAAGACAAACTAATAGATCTGAGAGAGACAAAATTCAGTGATCAAATACTTATTTCATGTGATACAATGCAATCCACTCAAAATACCCAAACTCACCACTGGTTACCCATTGCTCAGCGAATTTAGTTTAAAATACCAACCATGACTTACAAAGCTGTCCATAACCTGCCCCCTCCATATATCTCTGAACTAATTAGCTAATATCGAACCACTCAATCTTTGTCTTCACTGGACCTTCTGCTTCACTCTATTACCACCTGTTCTTCTCACAGCAAGCATGGAATTAATGGTGTTCTATAAAAATATAATAATAAGAATTAATTATTTAAAGATCCTACAATGTAATTTTCTGGATTTTTTGTACATTCTGTCTCTCACAGTTGAAGTGTACCTATGATAAAATGATAGAGCTCTCCATTCTTTGTAGGTGGAAAAAAAGCTAATTTGGCAGTGTATCAATACCTTATATACTCGAGTATAAGCCTAGTTTTTCAACACAAAATTTGTGCTCAAAAACTCTAACTCGGCTTATATTCGAGTCAACTAAAAAAATAAAGTCAAAACTCACCTTTGTGACATCACCTGTAGGTCCTCTTCTGTCTGAGACAGTCTGAGACAGAAGAGGACCTATGGGGGACGTCGGAAAGATGAGTACAGTGTTATTTTTTTTCCTACTAGAGGGGCTGGGTAGGCTGTATGCTACAGGGGCTGGGCAGGCTGTATGCTACAGGGGCTGGGCAGGCTGTATGCTACAGGGGTTGGGCAGGCTGTATGCTACAGGGGCTGGCAGACTATATACTTGGAGGCTGTAACCAATGCATTTCCCACCCTCGGCTTATACTCGAGTCAATAGGTTTTCCCAGTTTTTTGTGTTGAAATTAGGGGTTTCGGCTTATACTCCGGTCGGTTTATACTCGAGTCTATACGGTACTTATTTTCTGCACGGTAATGTTTCCATATAAAATTGTTAGTACAGGCAGTTCCCAGGTTACGTACAGGATAGGTTCCATAGGTTTGTTCTTAAGTTGAATTTGTATGTAAGTTGAAACTGTATATTTTATAATTGTAGATACAGACAAAAAATGTTTTTGCCCCAGTGACAATTGGAGTTTAACATTTTTTTGCTGTATTGGGACCAAGGTTCATAAATAAAGCTTCATAACAGACACCTTACAGCTTATGATTGCAGCCTGGCACTAAAGTAAAACCTTCAGAGAGTATCACCAGAGGTCACAGGGGGCAGAGGGGTCTGTCTGTAACTAGGGGTCGTCTGTAAGTCGGGTGTCCTTCAGTAGGGGACCGCCTGTATATAATAATAAAAAATAATACTTTAGTGTTATAGGCTATTAATGACTTAAATGAATGTGAAACGTGTGACATAAAGCTGTTCAGATATTTTGCTTGTAGTAATTATATCTAAAAACTGATTGCATTATTGAAGATTCAAAGTTCAGCTTTACTGATCAGGTGCCTAAGTGACATGTAAAGAATGTCGTAGCGTGGGACTGTGGTTTCAGCCAAGATATTTCACACCTGCTCATTTCTTTTTGCCATTTGGAACAATGAAAGAATTAAAAAAGTATGCTGTCCTTTATCTTCCATTTTCGGAGAATACAAATGAGGAAAGTCTCCTGACTTTCTTGCATACTTCTTTATAACAATATTTTTACTGTAAAAAATCTACTATGGCATATATATTACATAAGTAAATTAATCTGCCAATATGTAAGTCGATGAACAAATAAACAAATGTAAATTCTGCAAATATGAAATGCCAACATTAGGGACTCTGCTGCCACTCATGCAATGTGAACCTGTAGAGATAAACAATTTAACTATTTGGAGGACATGAAAGTTTATAGGAATTGGACAAGCCCTTTAATGCACTTCATTAGAGGTTGCCATCAGTCTTTTCAACAAAAGGAAATCTGCTATCAAAATCAAGTATGATAAACCAGAGACATTTAGGCTGCGTTCACCTCCTCCCCCTCTCCCCGCACGCTGCCGTGTGCCCGGCGTGCTACGGTGCGCATGTAGCCTTACTCATAGTTCCAGGCACTGTGACTGTGGTAATCATCTTATATGTGTTTTCCATGGCCTCCTTCCTTCTAAATCAACTTAGAAAATTATGGTAATGATTCAGAAGAGATGGAATCCAAAAACATTTTAATGTAAAAGAATGATTTTTAAGGGAAAGAGGGAGGATCATAAGTAAGTGAACACAGCACTTTTCTCTGATACATATATAACATCATTTCTTGTAGTCACTTGTACGATAGATTTATGCAAACATTTTTTTCAAAAGTTATCAACTATTTAACCTTTTCCCTGCCAGGCTTTTCAGAAACAAAACAAAATTTTCATCTAGTAATTTTAGGACAATCATAACATGCAAAATAAAGTGATGAAACACATTAAAAAGAAAAGGCATTCCTAAACATATATAAACCCTTTACATTTTTCAATCCCAAGAACACTTGGACCCTTGTGCTCCAAAGATGCAGTAGGAAGATGGGAATAAGTTCCATAAAGTCAACTGTATCACTGTAGCCCTCCACCAGTCAGGGCTTTATGGCAGAGTGTGCCAATGGAAGCCTCTCCTCAGTGCAAGACATATGAAAGCCTGCATACAGTTTGCAAAAAAAACACGTGAAGGACTCCCAGACTATGAGTAATAATATTGTCTGGTCTGACAAAGATTGGACTTTTTGGAGTTAATTCTAAGTGGTATGTGTGGAGAAAACGGCATTGTTTATCAACTGCCAAATACAATCCTAACATTGAAAAATAGTGGGGGCTGTGGGGTGTGCAACAATGGATTACACTTGAAGGAGATATGAATGCAGCCAAGTACAGAGATATACCTCAGATTGTCAGTAAAGTTTACCTTCCAACAAGACAATGACCTTAAGAACACAGCTAAAAAAACAAAGCAGTAGCTTCAGAACAACTCCGTTACCATTTTTGACTGGCCCGGCCAGAGACCAGACCTGAACCCAATTGAACCCAATTTCTTGAGAGACTTTAAAATGTCTGTCCACCAATGTTCACCATCCAACCTGAGGGAACTGGAGAGGATCTACAAAGAAAAATTGCAGAGTCTCCCTAAACCCATATGTGAAAAACTTGTTGTATCTTCCCAAGAAGACTCATGGATGTACTAGCTCAAAAGTGTTCTACTCAATACAGAGCTCAACTCTACTGAACTCAGCAGCTCAGCTCAATGATACTAAACTCAATGCTACATTTAATTTTTTTCTGGGTATCAGAGTGTACATTAACGAGGGGAAAAAATAACTTTTTTATAGAAATTGGCTGCAATGAAAGAAAAAGTGAAAGTCTAAATACTTGCCATACCCACCATACCACAATATAAAGCATACACAAGAGTTTATGCTCTCAAAAATTCTAAAACAAAAAACATGCAATATTTGGTTACAATCCACAAATGTGTGTAAAATTATATAACGCACAAAGTAAAATGCTCCTATCCTGTCAAAATCAATTTTTTCATAAGGCACAGCCTCCCATGTGATAAACTGTGATAAATTACATGACAATTTTAAATTTTCATTAAAATATATACAAATACAAACTATTTATATAATGAAAAATTACTTTCCTGAAAAACAGTAAGATGTGAGTTCATACATACCCCACATGTGTTTGTTCACCAAAATATGCCGCAATCAACCGGGTGTGCATTACACTTTTCACAGAAAATTGCACTGAGCTTCACACAGCTATATTATTGTCCACTCCCTTATACAATGAAAACCCAAATAAAAAACTATATATCCATAATCCAAGCTAATGAGATAACAAAGGACACTTTCAGATTGGTATAAAATGTCCGCCATTGTATTAGCAGAGAAATAATGGAACCTCCTGCGGTTTATAGGAATTTGAGTAAGAACATCATAAAGTAGGTATGAATAATGGAGGGATGGTGTGAACTTAAAACTTAAGTCAGGAATGAGTGTGTGTTTTTTGTGTTACAAGTTTTGGGTGTCATTGTAAATATGTAGCTACATTAGGTGAAGACAATCAAATGTTTATTCTCTCCCTCCACTATGTAAAAAAGATCACTCAATATATGACAATCAGAGAGGATGTGTGCTTTCTGATTGTTCTCGGAAGGAGAAGGCTAGTAGCATGAATATACATTCATGTTATTCCTTTCCAAAATGTAGCTACAGATAAAATCAATATTTACTTTATCTGTGAAATGTAAGAAGCTCCTCTCTGCATCTCCATCCTTCTAAATCCTCCAGCCTGCTGGCAAAGATGTTGGAGGGGGGGAGGGCACATTTCAGAGAGCAAAAACTTTGGTTCCCTGGCACCTTGAATCTCCATAGAATCTCCTTTTTCATATGAATATAAGATTGTGTTTCAATGTGCCAAGGAATCCGATATATTAATTGTTAAAGTGACAGTCAGGAGTGATTTATATATAAATAAATATCACATCTGAAACTGTCACTTTAAACTTAAATATATGTGGATCCCTGGGATCTAGAAACACAATCTTAGAAAGAGGAGATTCTCCTAAGATTCTAGGTGTCGGAGATTCAAAGTTATAACCCTCTGAAGTGTACCCCCATCCAGCCTAAGATTCTTGGTGCTAGGGATCCTAGCTCCTAGAATCCAAGATGTATCACATACATCCTTGGCCACTGAGGTACACCCTGTTTAGATGTATGAGATACATCCATGGGGATAAATGGGTTAACCTTTGTCCACTTTTAGTAAATCTGCTTCGCCATGTCCTTTGAATGAGACCAAGGCTTTACCATGCATAACACATTTTCAATCAAATTTCTACAGAATAACATGTTGACTTTTGTTCTCTAATAAGATAAGCAGAACCGAATATGGACCTTGAACCAGAATGTATATGTACTATGTCATAATAGGACTGAGCTGTTATTTTGCACACAATGCAGGTGCTATGCTTCAGTGCAGGTGTTTTGCATCTGAGATATTTTAAGCACACTTGACAATCACCATGTTTATGCTTTAGCTTTTCTTCATTCCACTGTCTGAACAACCTTTCCCTGCCACTCATTTCTAGACATGAAGATAAATATTTGAACACGCATAGAACAATAATCCTACTACAAATTAAACTTGACTACAAATTAAAGGCTGATCAAATGGTATATCATAAGAGTACAATTCACATGTAGTTATTAAGGCTAGTTTTACATGGCAATTTTCAGTCCAAGAAACACAGTTAGTGTACTAGTTGCATTTCCGGGACCAACCATGGTCGTGTGCCCAAACTGCACCAAGCCTTACAAGCGGAGATGGAGATAAACCAAGATTTCCGCAGTATCTTATTTTTGATGCCATGATCAATTAAAGTATAAGTATCTACAAATTGGGGGGGGGCATCTCCCACCCCTTAGCCCTCATAGAATGCACTTGCAAGGTTCCAGGTTGTCACAATAGCATTCAGGTTAAGGACCTAATAGCCATGAATCACAATTACAATATACTGCAATCAGAAGTAATAGAGGATAATGTAAACAAGTTCTTGCACGTTTAAATCCTCTTTGGAACTTTTGTTATTAATCACATTTGGTAAATGCTGTTGTGTGTACTTGCATACTTGCTGTTGTGTGTATTTGCAACGTATATTGTGATGTACTTGCATATATTCAATGTGTGTATCCCCAAATGCTTCACTAGCTGCATACCTCTCATCACCCCCAAGTTTGGCAGGAAAATTCCATGTACCACACGCCTAAAAGGAACCTGACAACACATTTTTCACAAATACAGGTAGTGACAGGTTCTCATAGAGCCCTATTTACTAACTAACATCCTTCTTTTAGCTAAAAATTGTTTCCCTCAGATCCCCATAAAATCAACTTTAGAACATTTCCTTGCCTATAGCAACATCTAGAGCCGGTCAAGGGGGCGTGGCCTCCTCAGGCTGAATCCAGCAGCTCCTCCCCATACCTTCTCAGCATTCAGCAAGTAACATGTGACAACATTTAAGGTACTTTAGCCTCCTAACATTAGCAAACTGTACCCCATGCATATATCGGCAGTGGCGTAACAACCACCGTAACAGGCGAAGCAGCTGCTACGGGGCCCAGGCGCATGGGGGGCCCGTGATGGATGGGCAGGAATTTTAGTATAGGGAGCTGAGCCCGACATCTGAATTATTACCATGCAGGCAGCATATGAGGTGGGCGGAGAGGTAGTGGGACGGGCCCAGGGACACATCATTAACAAATTATAATTCGGATGTCCGTCCCAGGCTCAGGAGCCGTCCCACTACCTCTGCTGCGGAACCTGGTGCCTGCCCCACAGACCTGACATCTGGCACGCCCAGCTCCTTACCGGTCCGTACCGCCCTCCGCACATTCGGCTCTCCTGTGGCCTGGCCCGCTCACCTCTTCTGTGGCCTTCCTGCCTTCATGCCTCACCCGCGGTCCGCCCACCTCACCCACCCACCTCGTCTGCTTCATGACCCCGCCACCGCGTCCCGACCCCACGTTCCAGCCGCGACGCGATGACCGTGGGTAAGTATGAGTAATACATATGTAAACTGTAAATGCATGTAAATGTGTTTGTGCATATGTACGTTGTATATGTATGTGTATATTGTATATACTGATTGGGTGTGAATATATACTGTATATCTGTGTGTATGTTGTATGTACTGGATGTGTGTGTGAATATTTGTGTGTAAGTGCTGTATATACTGGATGTGTGTGTTTATATGCTGTGTATGTGTATGTATGTTGTATATACTGGATTTGTGTGTATATATTCTGTATATCTGTGTGTATGTTGTATGTACTGGATATGTGTGTGAATATTTGTGTGTAAGTGTTGTATTTACTGGATATGTGTGTATATATGCTGTGTATGTGTATGTATGTTGTATATACTGGATTTGTGGTGTATATATTCTGTATATCTGTGTGTATGTGTTGCATATACTGGATTTGTGTTTATATGTGCTGTATATGTGTGTATGTGTTGTATATACTGGATATGTGTGCATATATGCTGTATATTTGTGTGTATATGTTGTATATACTGGATGCGTGTGTATATATGCTGTATATCTGTGTGTATGTGTTGTATATACTGGATACATGTGTATATGCGTGTGTATGTGTTCTATATACTGGATGTGTGTGTATATGCTGTATATGTGTGTGTATGTGTTGTATATACTGGATACGTGTGTATATACGCTGTATATCTGTGTATATGTGTTGTATATACTGGATACGTGTGTATATACGCTGTATATCTGTGTGTATGTGTTGTATATACTGGATGTGTGTATATGCTGTATATGTGTATGTCTATATACTATATGTGTGTATATGATGTGCATATACTTATGTGTGTATAAATGTATGAATGTGTAAACACGTGTGTAAAAATGATTGCGCTTGTGTAAATGTGTGTGTATAAATATGTATGCGGAAGAGAAGGGGGCCCCAATCAAAGGTCTGCTATGGGGCCCAGCCTCTGCTGGTTACGCCCCTGTATATCGGATCACATGAAATCAAAGCATGCCTCCCTGGAGGCATGGCGACGAGTAGAAGTTGTGATTTCATGTAATCAGATACATGCATGGGGTATAATTTGCTAATGTTAGGAGGCTTAAGGACCTGAGATGAAGTCACTCTGGTCACATTACATTACTTGCTGATGCTTAGAAGGCATGGTGAGAAGCTTCTGGATTCAACCTAGTAGGTCACGCCCCCTTGACTCACTCTAGATGTGGCTATATGCAAGGCAAGGTTATAACATTGAGAGCGTCAGTGTCGATTGCCATGGTGCTTTTCTCACCTCACTGGTGCTTGCTGATACTACTGAACACAAAATTCATTTGACTGATGACACTTCAAACAATACTGGAAGTGTATGCGAACCAACAGAATCCACAATGCTGGAACTGCAACCTTTAGCAGGGTGGGTATTTTTTATATGACACCTCTGAGAAAATAAACACTTGCAACATGCAACATTGGGACATGGAGTTGAAAGTAGAAGGCCTCTGTCCCAGTACCGACTGGTACTGTCACAGACCAATTCTGTCATTTTTGTGTCCTGTTTTTACACATTAACTAACAGCTGATTGCTACTTTTTTGCAGTATGCTTAAAGATTAATAGCAATAGATATGTATTGTAATGGATTACTACACCTCCCAACTTTTACAACAGAGAGAGGGATTTAAGGAAATCTACTATCAAAATAAGCATAATTGTAAAAGTTTATTTTAGAAGGAAGGAGACCATGGATACCAAATATAAGAAGATAACCACAGGCACAGTGCCTGGATCTATGAGTAAGGGTCCCTGGTTTATCATGATGGATTTTTTAAATATGTGGCACAAGCCATTGCAAATTTTATGTCCTAAGCCACACCCTTTGGTCCTCCTCTAACTTCAACTCCTTGTATTCACGCTTTCATGTTTCCTACACTTTAAAATGCCCCCTTTAGTAGCTCCCATAGTATTATATTGCTTTCTGTGATACCCACATCCTGAAAAATGCCCACTTTCTGCGGTCCACCCACATTGTATAGTGTTCCCTTCCTTTTTTTGTCCTGTTCTGTGAACCCTTTCCCAAACTAGAAAACACATGTAGATCCTGTCAACAATATCCCCTAATGTGGCCCACTAACAAATATGGTCCCTCTTACATATAAGCCCCCATTTTAGCCTCCACTTAAATTTCTTTCCTTAGCCACCCACCTTTGCCAATTGAGGCCTAATCATAGCCACAATAGAAGTCTACGGCTCCTGGTCATGGTGCATGGTGGTACGGCTCCTCACCATGCTCGAGTCGAGCGGCTGCAACGCAAAATATAACTGCATAGTCTGCATTTGGGCAGTTTTGCGGTCCAGCCGTACAGATGCAGAAATGTGCACCAAATTCCACCACAAATCTGCCATGTATGAACATCCTTCCATCATTCTTAGTACATAATGCTCTGTTGCAGAATAAAACCATAATGCATGTCTTCAAAAGATTTCTCTCAACTACATAACTGACTCCTTGGCATCTGGCATATGTGGGGATTTCGTGACCCTATCTCCTTTACATGACTCTACACAAAACTATTCAAGTCCTTTAAATTTTATGTCTGTCTGGTATGTATTGTACAGTCTTGTACAAGAGAAATATTCTGTATTTAATACCAGAGTTAAGGTGGATATTCTGCATGAAGTCACTTGAAGTGTTCCATGTCGACAAGTCTCTAAAGATCCAGTCAGACTTTACTAAGCACACAATAACATGCATCCCATATTTCAGCATAGCAAGTCAGTGGGCAGCAGAAATATGTGGGTGCGGTTAATGTTCCACCTTTTCATCATCCATCAGGTTTGCAGTAATTTGTCTGAAATGAATAAGACCACCCCGGCTTAAGAAGAATATTTTGTTACAATTTATTCATAGCTAAGTAATATCCTATTTAATTTAAATAAGTGCTAAGTTTTTTTGTCAAAAAATATACATGAATTTTTCCCCTATGATGGCCCCCAGGTGGTTGCTCCCTGACCTTCTATAGGGACAGGAAATTGAGAGATTAGATCTGATGTCTCACATGTAAATTTGGGGATTCAATAAAGAAGCCTTCCTGGTTTGCCATTGAAGATGGATCGTTATATTTCTTGGTCCCTATATTAATGCTATGCTAGGAAGTTTGGTCCTTGCTGGTCATCCAGGAAGTGGTTAAATGGGTGAGCTGGAACTTGTGGTGCTTAGTGGACAAAAATGAATACACCAATTACAAGGGATGGTAAAATCAGAAGACAGATTTAAAACCCATGGCCACAGTGATAGACAGAAAACTCTTTAACTGGTTAAGGGATCTAGAAAATACCGCAAAGAAGGAACTTATTATTGAATCCCTTCCACTTCCAAGCTACAGGGTTCCTGAGTGATGCTTCTGGAGAAAGAATCAGATTTGCACCAAGAGAGGAGACTCTTTCGAATGCCACCAGGCTAGTTATCTGGCTCAACAGTGGTCTGGTGATATTCAGACTAAAGCAAAACTCTGTTGACCTCCATTCTCAATGTAATACATGTTTTGCACTGAATTGGGCAACATACTAGATAAAGCCACTGATAAAAAGAAAGGCTTCCAAGCCAACTCCAAGGAAGATTCTTTCCTGTGGCTTAATGGGCTCTAAAGGCACTCCAAAGAACAAAGGGAAAAAGGAAAGATGGAGTTACCAAAAAGGTGGGGAAGGTAAAACTCTTTTTTTAAACCCCCAGACAGTAAAACAAGCAATGACGTCAGAGTGGGAGGATGATTATTACATTTGCTTACCCAATGGCCTCAAATGACCAGAAACAAATATTTACAATGTGCAACAGGGCTACAGAATACTGTTCATATCTCCTCTGCCTCAAATGTGGAAATGTGTGCTATAGAGTTAAAGGATGTATATTACCACATTCCTATTCATCCATGCTGTTTTTGCTGTTTTATCTCCCATAGGCAAGCTGGTTCATCTTCAATTTTCTTAAGCCTATCATAAGCCCCAAGAGTATTTTCAAAGATCATGGCAGAAGTCGCAAAATTTAAGAGGGAGAAAAAGATTTTTTTAATGCTACTAGCATCAATAGTATGAACACAATAACGCATATCTGGAAGAAATGGGCTCCTGTGTAGAGGGAAGAAGATGTAATTACAGCAAAGGCTCTCAACCACTTTCCAGGAAACAATCTTGTTTTGTTCGGGGCTGAGTGTCAACCCAAACCCCCCCCCCCAACATACACACTCAATTATTGATGGCCAATCCATAGGAAAGGCCATCATAAGTTATTCCTGCCCACTCCTTTAGACATGTTGCATATGCAAAAAATATAATTACTGTACAAAAAAATGCAAAACACACAAATTTGGAAGAACTTGAACATAGAAAGATAATAGAATAATGGCAAATTCCCTGCTATAGTAGAGGGTTACCCTGAGACTAAACATATTGTATTTAAAAAAAAAATAACATAACTTGGTGCGAGATATAGAACAAGTTTTGAGCTCCGCCATGAGACTGGCTAGTAGTGGAAGCCTAGTATTAATCTTGGCAGAATTTCAACTTCATGCTATGTGATTAGTTTATCTCTAGTCAGAATGAAAAAAAAACATCTTGATCACCACTTTTTGGGAAATTTTTACATCCGTCACAAAAGATTGTAGAGTTCATAAAATGCCATCAATTAAAATATGAGCTTGTCATGCATGAATTGACTCAATGTATAATATGCTAAATTATGTCAGAATATGATGATACAAAAACTTTTTAGATTTTTGTAAATGTATAAAGACATAACAAAACATTTGCTGATCATACTAAAACAAGGAATAAAGGGGATATGTCACGTGAACTGTACAGTGAAAACTGTAAAAAACAAAGCCTGCATTTGCATTTTTGTCGATTCCACTGCATTTGGAAATAAAATGGATCTGTCAATGGAAAATTTAAGTGAAGTGAAAAGGGGCGTGGAGCTGAAAGGGTAAATGAGGGTCTCAAAATGGCTCTTTGTAAATATCATGTGTTCCAGTCCTTCTTTTAGATTTGGGATTTGTCTAAGAAGGTCAGAAGACTAAAATGGAAAATGAAGCTAAACAAAGCAATCCATTTACAGGTAATTAGCTTGCAAGGAGATTGATCTGCTGTTCCATTGAAGCTCGTGCTGTGACTACTCTTGCAATACGACTTTTATATAAAGTAAGTAGGAACAGATTAAGGAAGCTAGATGAATTGTTGAGCGCCATTAGAAGTCACAGCATAAGTGTAGAGGACTAGCCAACTAAGGAAATAAAATAAACCAGTTTGGTAGGTATGAAGAAGCAAACTGGTGTTTTCCTCTCTCTTTGGGCATGACATTCTCAGCAGTTATCAGTCCTTTAAAAAGGTCTTTATCATGATGATCCCGTCAGAACTGTCATCACATTTGAACACACCAAGACTTTTTACGTATGGGAACAAAGTACTGTAGTTGAAGCATTAGAATAAAACACATTCATAAATGATGCTCATTTTTCACGAATACAAGATTTTCCACATTTTCTTTAAGTGGAGGAAGTCAAACATTCTGTAAACATATTGCTATTTGTAGACAATGGTATTTACTGCCCTGGCTACTTCTTTGGTGCAGGTATCAAAGCAAGTTAGATATGTTTAATAATGGTGTATTACATTAAGGGGGTAATGTCATTGCATACATTTATGGCTCATAAAATGGATATATAATAGATGCACCTCTAAGTCGTGCATCTATTCCTTGAAGACCCCAGTGCCATCCTCCGTTACAACTAGGCTGCCCTGAAATAAGATATGACAGAACATGCCCAGCTCTCTCCATTAATTTTTTTCTGGCAGTACTGAAGACTTGTAATACCATTGGTTCAAATGGTTCAACATATTCAAGTAATTTATAGATACAATTAAAACATTTGATAATATATCACATTTGGGGCACATTTACTAAGGGTCGGTGAAACGCATTTCCGTCAGGTTTCTCGAATTTTTCCATTTTGCGCCACATTTAACTGGGGTTTTTGGCGTACGCAACCGGATTTCACGCGACACAAATCGGGGGGCAGGCCATCGGACGATCCAACGGATTTAGACAATGCGCAGGATTTAACATCAAATTGTGTCGCAAGCCATGCACTCACATACACCAGGAAGAAGAAGGTGAACTCCGGCGGACCTCAGCGGGGAAGTGACAGATGCAGGATCTCGGGCACACGATCTTGGTAAATCGCACAGGACTTCATCTTCGTCGGACCATCAGGATAGGGGATCGCGACAGGACCGGGTAAGTAAATGTGCCCCATTAAGTATTAAGTCTAGTTGTGTATATGCATCCTACTTTATTTTGCTTGGTAAAATTACAGACACTGTGATGGAAAAAGAATTTATCCCATTATTCACCAAATTGTTCTTTTGTTGAAATAGAGAAACAGTGCAATGTCAATGCTGTTTTGCCACAAGCAGTATACATTTATGTGTATATAGAATTCTTGTTTTCACAAAGGTTGTCTATAGCATTTTCAGTTTTGGATACCTTACTGACACCCTAGCAGCTTGTCAAAGGACTGCCTAAAAGTGTGTCTATACCGGAAAGTATCTTGTAGCACAACATCTATTAGTAGAAAAACATCAATCTCTGACACAAGTCTGAGAAGGATTAAGGTTAGGTTAGCCAACTGGTTCTGCTCATCATTCTTTTTGATAATGATCAGAACTACTGCTGTCACAGCTCTCAGCTAGGTAATATTCCTGGAACCTGACACCATTCTAAGTGAAGCATATACTGTACAAGTGAGGTAATGTGAGATTTGCCGGAATAAAGGACTTAACATTTTTTGAATAATATATTGTGAAGAGAGCAAGAATATAAATGTGGAAAGTGGAGCCATCAACATATGAGCATTTATTTATTTTTTTATAATTGTACAAAGAACATAACAAAGGTTATCAAACACGTATTATGCATTGAAATTTTCCAATAATAAAACGATAATACAACAAACTATGTCGGGTAGAACTTTGACATCAGCGTTCTCCATTAATTTAGTGGAGGGCCTCAAACCCGATCATAGCAAAGAAACGTTCTTATGGTAGTACTCCAATTGTCCAGAAAACACAAAGTATGAAAAAACAAGTAAGACCTATATGCATAGTATGCGCATGTCCCACCGAGTAATCCATTCTGTAGGTCTCTGTATAAGTGTCTATGATTAGGTGTAGAACGTTAGGCCTTTCTCCTGCATCCAAAAAAAACAGAAAAGAGTAAACGGAGTAAATCTGCTCAAACAAGCTCTCCAGAGTGAAAGAAATAGGGCCCAATAGAGGGCTAGGCAGCAATGTCTCTTTGGACCAAAGATAAGAGTTAGGGTGGAAAGGGGCTAGCCACAATTTCTCGATCTCCATCCATTTGGAAAATGCCAACAAAGTGGACCAAGCCGGAATAAACCATAAGGGAGTCGCCCAATAATACTTTGGATTTATGGGAGAACAGGACAGCCCTACAGATTCTGTGTCTCCTCTTAGCCCATATAAAGTGCAGAGTTGATGTCTGTAAAGACTGCAAAGCACCTAGTGGCACCGACACTGTTAGTGTTTCAAAAAGATAAAGCAGCTTAGGCAAGATGGTCATTTTTACGGCCGCTATCCTGCTGAAGAGGAAAAAATAATGGAATGCTATTCCAGTTGTCAAGCAAGGTCCAGGAAGAGGCCAGGAAAGGGAATTGTAAACTGGGCAGGGAAATTAGGTATTGGCTTATAGTGAGTAAGATATCATCCGCAAAAAGTGCCAATTTAAATTCCTTGTCCCTAAGTGTAACACCACGGATACTGGGGTCCTGTCGGATAATGGAGGCTAATGGTTCTATGCAAAGTATAAACAGTAGAGGGGAAAGTGGGTAGCCCTGGTGTGTGCCGTTTCAGATCCTCAGAGGTGGAGAGGACGCGTGTGGGAGCTTGATTTCAGCCGTGTGGTTTGAGTATAACTCCCTCAGGCCCCGAAGGAAGGGACCTCTTATTCCAATGTAAAGAAGAAAACGGAAGAAAACTCCAGAGCAGGCTCCTTGGTCTTTATAAAATCTACTTTTCTTTATTCAGCATACAGCATAGACGTACATCGGGTAAAACACAATAGGTTCTGATTTACGTGTTTCGGCTAAAAAGCCTAAGTCTTGATCTGGGACTAAGGCCCTGAACTATAATATAACGGCCGTTGGGGTCTGACGTCACAGATTCAGGCACGATGGGGCAAGAAGTCAAAAATAGAATCGCTACTCCTGCTTTCTTATTGTCTGTAGAGGCCATGTAAGAGACAGGATAGAGATGCCTAGCAAAGTTAAAATTACCTGTGGCGTCACAGTGTGTCTCCTGTAGAAACACCACAACTGCTCTATAGCTTTTCAGCTCGTTAAGCGCGAGACGCCGCTTTTGAGCTGAATTGAGCCCCTCTACATTCAATGTCAGGAACTGGACCATGATGGGTTGACTAACAAGCGCGCAAGAGTGGGATGCACAATACACACCTGTGCGGTGACTTTGGAGTGGAGGGGAAGGGACACGTTCGTCAATTTCGCTCTAAGGTAGCAGAAACACAATGGGGTATGACAGGGGAGGACAAGACAAGGCAAGACAAGACGAGACAAACAATCAATTTGAACTAGGGGGGGGGGGCAAAAGAGAAGAGAAGAAAGAATCAAAAAGAAACCCAAAAGGAGAAACAAGGAGAAAAAAAAATATAACCAGGTTATGTATAACCAAAGAAAGGAGAAACCTCCTGTCTCCGGTGCGGATCTGTTCAGCCGATCTGTTCTTGAAGTGGGGGAGTATAGTCGGTTATTCTGGAATCGTCCGCCCCAATAAGAATCCGCCGGGTCCAGAGGGTAAGCCCCACCTAAAGGAGGGTAACATGGCAGTGGAACCTTCTGTAGAACAGAGAACACTTCAAATACAATGCCGTGCAAAATTGAAAAAGACAAAAATAATACTTTAGAATATCACTAGACACTGGGAGATGAACCCCAGTGCAAGTCGTGAGAGTCCTGGGAGGAAGCTCTGGTTCGTGGCAGTCATCTCTTTTGCTGCGATTGGCTTCTATTCTGCGGGTGAAGCCTCGGCGGGGAAAGAAGATCCCAGTTATCCAGCCGAGGAGTCGGGATGTTCCAGATGTTGAAAAATTCCTGTAAATCCTCAATCGTGGAGAGTGTCGCTGTTACTCCGTCTTTACTAGCTGACAGGGCAAAGTGAAAGTTCCAGCAGTAAGGGATATTGTTATCACGGAGAATGTTCGGCAACATTCGCAGGATCCTCCTCTTCTGTAGAGTAGTCCCTGATAGATCCTGGTAAAGCTGTATTTCTCCGCCACTGAAAGTAGTCTCTATTTACTCTTGCAGAGGACATGTGGCGTTCTTTCTGTTCGAAATCGTGCATGCAGCAGATAATGTCCTGTGAGTTTGCTCCCAACAATTTAGGCGTCAAAGCAATGACAGCTCTATCAAGCTTGACCTGCGTCTCGGGCTCCACCAATAGTGTAAAAAATAAGGCTTATAGCGTGGAGTGGACATCTTCCTTGCCCTCCACTTCAGGTACACCCCTTACCCGTATGTTATTACGTCTGCCCCTGTTGTCAAGGTCCTCCAGGTGTCTGTGCATATCTTGCAACATGGAGAATTGAGAGTGTAATCTGACGCTTTGAGTCCTCCTGTTCTGCTTCTAGACAATCAATTTTCTTCAGCATACATTGGATGTCACGTCGCATCTCCGAAATTTCAGATTTGAAAGCTTCTTTGACTTCAGCAATTAAAAACTTATTCCTCCTCCTTAGTGGGTAGGTTCTGAAGGTGAGTATGGTAGTACAAATCAGAGGTGTCTCTTATCAGTCTCGGATGTCTCTTATCAGTCGTGCAGGCTATGCCCTGCTGTTCAGGTGAAGATGCCCACTCTGTAGAGAGTGCAGCATAACAGGTGAGAGTGGGGGTAGCACCTAGATCTTCATCTGGTGGCTGTGACAGAGGGACAAAAGGGACCCGGGTGTAAATACCCCTGGCTGTGGGGTTTAAGGGGCCCTTGGGGGTAAGGCCTTAGATTGCTGTATCTGCCCCCTTATGTTTTCTTGCCATGATGTTGTGGGGTTAGCTTCAGCTCTGGGGGATTGAATGGTTAGCTATTATGGTGCTTGCCATCTGAGGGGTCTGCTCACCTCCATTGTGCTGCTGCGGGCTTCCATGATGCAAGGCCTGTGATGAGGCGGCCGTAGGCAGACGATGCTGTGCTGATGGGGAGGCCTGCTGTTTGCTTGGCTGAGCGCCAAGACGGCGACTGGGTGCGGCCTGCTGCGGGTGGGCCGAGGCCTGGCCCCGGGAGCTCGGGAGCGGTGCGGCCATGCCCGGGGAGCTGCGTTTACCCGCTGCTGCCATAGGTGACGTTGCGACAGCTGGGGAGGTCAGTGCTGGGCTGCTGGTCAGATCGCTGGTCCGACTCGTTGGCAGGAGCAGAGCGGAGGAATCGGGTAAGCGGCGTCTTGAGCTGTGTCTTGGCAATCGTGTGTTCACCTGCTCCATTAACTCTGTATTTCTACTCCTACCCCAATTGGTTAATTGGTTAAAAGAGCTTAGATTTTTTTCTAAGGTTCCCAACCCGCTCCTGCTAGAAAGAAATAAAGTTAATGCAGCAATGTCAAAAGATGTTGCTGCAGACTCAGCATCTGCACCACCCATTGCCATAAGACAGTTGGTGGTCCCATGTGGTTACCATTTTTAAGTGATCTGTTGTTTTAAAACATTATATTCAAGACCAAAATCACAATAAGGACTTCCTTTAACACCTTAGAGACCTGACCTTTTTTGTTTTTTCATTTCCATTTTTCACTCCCCACCTTCAAAAATCTATATTTTTTTCCCATGTACAGAACTCTGTGACTGATTTTTTTCTGTGTAACAAATTGCACTTAATAGTGATGGTATTTAATTTTCCATGTTGTGTACTGGGAAGCGGCAAAAAAAATTCCAAACGCAGTGAAAAACGTGTAAAAACGCATTTGCAACATTTTCTTGTGGGCTTGGATTATACGGCTTTCACTGTGCGCCCCAAATGACATGTCTACTTTATTCTTTGGGTTGGTGCGATCGCGAGCGCAGGGATAACAAGTTTGTAAAGGTTTAATAATGTTTTCATACATTTACAAAAATTTAAACCTCCAGTACAAATTATTTTTTTTATTCTGCCATAACTTTTTCATATTTTGGTGTATTATATTTTTATTTTTTTAACTATTTTTATTTTTACTATTTTCCAGACCCCCTAGGGTACTTTAACCCTAGGTTGTCTGATCGATCCTACCTTATACTGCCATACAACAGTACAATTAGCACATTGTAATGAATGGGTTAAAACGAGACAACCTTGGGTCTTAGGAAGACCCGAACAATAGAGATAACACCCGCCCGCAAGATAACACCCGCGATCAGTGCTAGCACTGCAATATGCAGCAAAGACTTACTCAGCCCGTGAGCCCTCTCCATGCACCGGCACGGGACGCGCGGCGTACTATTATGGCTACTTAAAAAAATAAACATTCTCTATTCCAGCATTGTATATGCGGGACGGGTGGGTGTGGCTGACCACCTCTATTTGATTACATGGGGCATGGACCGTAGAAATGGCATTGTGGGAAGCCAGGAGATAAGTAAATGTTTATTATTTTAAGCAGCCCCCTCCAGGCCACCATTGTTTTATATATAGTCTTGGAAAACCCCTTAAAGGATTAAATTGTTACATTTTGTACATTTTAAATGTTGAACATGAACATCATAGTATAACCAAGTAAAAAAGTTTACTTTTTAGAAAACTGATAATAAATAAAAGAAATTCCCATTTTAAATAATGGCCAGATCAGAAAATAACTATAAGGGTCACCAATAATTTCAGTGAATTCTAATACTTTTTTTCCCCCTGTGGTGTTATTTTAAAGTAATTAAAATTTTGTGCCAAATTCCAACACTCAATAAAGATGAGAGTTCTAGCACTAGAAAGAAATTTCTTCTATGAACAAAGCCTTTAAATCTAATAAAGTTTATTCATTTAAGATCCTGTCCTGCTACTTAAAAAAAAATAAGAATGACATTTGATTGAAAGTTGAATGCATTGTCAACTGTGCTTACCATAACCATAAGCTAAAACATCTTATTCGAGGCATACTATGCAAGCATGAAGTCATGATAATGAACACCACCTTCAGAATTTCCCATACCAACTCAAGTTGAACATGGCTTTCAAGAAATTGAACATTCTACGCAGCAGGTCATGGTAGATTTGCATTTAGGATTATGACTAAATTTTTGCAGAACTTGATTCAGCAAATACTTTCTGGCCAGTTGTGTAAAGAATGCAGTTTATTTAAACTAGCAAAACAACCCTCATTTTCTGTACCCAAAGGATCTAATCTCCATCAACAAATACTTACTATGTGCAAGTACAGTAAGCTTTCAGCTTCTGTCAACACAATCCAGTTGGTATGCCGTTGTGTTGCTCTCATGAAAGAACTACAGATTTGCATGCTATTTCTTCCTTCCTATAACTAGTCTCTTCAAAATGTCATAGTATTATCAAATCTTTTTACTACACTATTACTAAGATCAACCCACTAATGGACAGATTCTAGACTACAATTGACTTACAATAATCAATACTTTTCAACACACAAATGCATACAAATGAATTTTCATGTAAAATCCACATTCTTTTTTCAGGGAGTCCAAGGAAGTCACAGTGGACTTCACATCCTCTTCTACTTCAACCTTGTGTTAAAGTAGCAACTGCTATGTCAAATGTATAACATAAGGATGAATAGGGATGTGCTAAATAAAATTAGACAAAAACAAGTAGTATTTAAAACACTGAGGCTAGTAAAAATCTAAATAGGTGGTGTAAAAATAGAATTTAAACTAACAAGTAATCTACAGAAAAACAGATTAATAAAGACAAAAAGTCAAATCTCAAAAAATTTTTAAATAAAAAATAGGCAAAAAATATAAAATCTTTGAAAAAGAACCATTAGTCCTCTTCATAAAGATGATAGGAATACAACTTTAAAAGACAAAAGGGTAAGCACATTAAACATCAATTCCTATATTTTACCCCCCATATTTTTGAATAATAATAATAATTCTTTATTCATATAGCGCCTACAGATTACGCAGGGCTGCACAAAGCTTGCCAAATTGGTCCCTGTCCCCATGAGGCTCACAATCTAAACAACCTACCAGTATGTTTTGGAGTGTAGGAGGAAACCGGAGGACCCGGAGGAAACCCACGCAAACACGGAGAGAACATAGAAACTCTTTGCAGATGTGCCCCCGGCCTCATAAATATAGCACCATCAGGCTTATTAATTAATATAATGTGTTATTATATGTTGTATTAATTACTATGTGCTACAATGCACTACTTCTGTGTTTGGTAATGGGGGTTTTCTGATGCACTTTCAATTTGTTTCAAATATGATTCAAACTCATTTTGTGAACACAGCCTAATAAAACACCAAAAAAGAATGAGTGATAAAAAAAAAACGGCTATGTACATTTCAACTATTAAAAGATAAATACAAGCCAAGAAAAAGACCAACATATTAAAAACATACAATAAATACAAGGCATGCTCCAAAGTATGACCCACAGCCAGAGGTCACCACTAGATAGTAAACATAAGAAAAAAATATCAAATCAAATCACATAAGCAAAGAAGATATTAACAAGGAAAAATGTGTCTGTGTGTAAAGTAAAATACTTTGTATAAATCAATACCATAATAAGTGATGAAAAGGTCATACAGTTCCCAAAATTAATTAAATGAATACATGTTCTGCAACAAATGACCCAAATATTAAAAAGTTTGGGGTATCTGAATATGGGAATACAGAGATATTATTTTTCTCGGATAATTAGAATTTTTTTTTTAGGTATTTAGACATAAAGAAACTATATAAATTTGGTACCTCTGACATTGTAATTTCTCATAGAATAAAGGTTCTGTTATGTGGTTCTGTTATAAGTCCTTAATAATTATAATTCTTTATTTAAATAACGCACACAGATTACACAGCACTGCACAGAGCTTGCCAAATCAGTCCTAAGGAATCTGTCATCAAGGAGGTAATTTTTACATGATGACAGAAAACAATATCCTGTGACATGTTTATTTAACCCCTTCACAACGTGGGCCATAATAGTACGGCACATGTCAGGTACGGGTACATGAAGAGGGCTCACGGGCTGAGCCCTCTCCATAGCCGGTAAGTCTTTGCTGCATATTACAGCAAAGACTTACCGGCAACACCCGAGATTGATGCTAGCTGCCGACGGCGCTCCATTGTACATTGTGCTACATTGTAATGAATTAGGAAGAAAATCCCCATATACTGTACCCTAGGCAGTCTGAAAAATAGTAAAAATTAAAAAAAGTTATAATAAAAAAACATAACAATTCAAATCAACCCCCTTTCCTTAGAAGATATATATATATATATATATATATATATATATATATATATATATAAACAGTAAAAATCATAAACGCATTAGGTATTGCCGCGTCCAAAAATGCCCAGTCAAAATGTAATAACAGTTCTCCCCTGCTTACGTCAGCTCACTCTAACAAGCAATTCTCTCTTAACTCCCCCCTCCTCCCCAGGACTGTTGGCAGGGAGCCAGGTAATGTAATGAAACAATTAAAAAGCACTGGGATTATTAAGATGCATACCGAAAGCATTTTTGAAATCAACATGTCAAAGGCTATTGGAACCTGCCATCATGTAAAAATAATCTTCAGGTCCCTTTTAAGAAATTAGTACTAGTTTTTTTGTCAGTTTCACAACATTTTGAATTCTATCCAGCTTCCAAGTACAATGAATGCACAGAATATTAAAAGGTGCCACTAAAAATTACAATTTGTTTTGCAAAAAACAAGCCCTCATACACTAAAAATAAAAAAGCTAAGGATTTTGAAATTTGGGTAGTAATGAAAGCTAAACAGAAATGCAAAAGCTAAAATGGACTGATCCTCAAAAGGTTTGGATGAATACCATAATTAACTGATGTTTCTAGACTCCACGGTTTTAATTCTTCAATCTTTATCCTTGCAGCATACTGTATATATTTAATAATCACAAGTGTTTTTCTTTATGAAAATGCATAAAGCTGATAATTGTGCTAGAGCAGGCATACAGTTTTTTCCCTATGTGTGTGGTCTGAAATACAGTGACTGATGTTCCAGTGTAAATCTCTGGTGAAGAAAAGAAATGGTGTCTGAATGCATCCAATCAAGTTTTATTTTCATGCCATCTTTCTATGCCTGAATAATCCTGATACTTTGTTTTTGTAACATTGTTTCCCACACATTTGTTACATGGGTAAATGAAACCACCATACAAAGTTGTTTAAGCGCTATCCATGACTGAAACCCTTTCTCTACACTGATACGGTGATGTCATCATCAATGTTATCTTAGAATTTAACATTTGATGCATACCTTTGAATTCTAAACTTTTTAGAATATTTTTAACTGATGAATTTATTTATTTATTGGTTAGATTTTCTCCTGTGTTAATTATCCACAATGAAACAATTGACTCAAGGTTCCTAAGAACACAGTGGTCTCCATAATCCTTAAATGGAAGAAGTTTGAGACAGTCACAACTCTTCCTTGACCTGGCCATCCAGACAAACTAAGCAATCATGGGAGAAGAGCCTTCGTGAAAGAGGTAAAAAAGAACTACAATATCACCGTGGCTGAGCTCCAGAGATGCAGTAAGGATGTGAAAGAAAGTTCCACAAAGGCAACGATCACCGTAGCCCTCCACCAGTCGGGGCTTAATGGCAGAGTGTGCCGATAGAAGCCTCTCCTCAGAGCAAGACATATGCAAACTTACAAAAAAAACACATGATGCGTAATAGGATTTTCTCATAAGACAAAGAATAAACTTTTTGGTGTTAATTCTAAGTGGTATGTGTGGAGAAAACCAGGCACTGCTCATCAACTGCCAAATACAGTCCCAACAGTGAAACATGGTGGTGGCAGCATCATGCTGTGGGGGTGTTTTTTCAGCTGCAGGGAAAGGATGACTGGTTGCAATTGAAGGAGAGATAAATGCGGACAAGTACAGAGGTATCCTACGTGAAAACCTCTTACAGAGTGCTCTGGACCTCAGATTGAGCCGAAGGTTAACCTTCCAACAAGACAATGCCCCTATGCACACAGCTAAAATAACAAAGCAATGGCTTCAGAACAACTCTGTCACCATTCTTACCTAGCCCAACCAGAGCCCTGTCCTAAACCCAATTGAGCATCTCTGAAGAGACTTGAAAATGGCCTCCACTAACGTTCACCATACAACGGAAGACAACTGGAGAGGATCTGGAAGGAAGAATGGCAGAGGATGCCCAAATCCAGGTGTGAAAAACTTGTTGCATCATTCCCAAGAAGACTCATGGCTGTACTAGCTCAAAAGGGTGCATCTATTCAATACTTATGACCATGTGATATTTAAGTTTTCTTGTTTAATAAATTAGCAAAAATATCTATATTTCTGTTTTTTTCAGTCAAGATGGGGTGCAGAGTGTACATTACCTTACCTTGTACCTTGATCTTACCAATTGGCTGCAATGAAACTAAGAGTAAAAATGTAAAAAAGGGTTCGAATACTTTCCGTACCCACTGTATAGTATGATGGAAAAAATTGCACCTGCTCAGTGTGATTGATAACTACTGGTTTTAAAAGCAAAAAAATAACTGAAACTAAAAACTGATGAAATAAAAACTGAGATATCTACAGGATCTAAAAATATGAATTGTACATCACAGGGAATTGTTGTAATTAGATTTATTTTCCTATTCCGCTCCCCCAAATTTTTTTTTCTGTTTTGCCATACATTACATAAAAGAATTAAAGTGTAAATGAATAGAATAGAACCCCTTCTAGCCTCATTCAACAAGGTGATAGTTTGTTGTTAATGTTTGCAACCTGTAGGTTTACATATGCAAAACATTACGAGCAGAGTCCTGGAGCTGTGGAACATTTTTTTTAGGATTTTAAAGAGGTAGTAAGTTTTCAGGTAGCGTAGTAAAAGTTTTAGACTTTTAGGGTTAGGGTAAATTGAATCGGATTTACAAATAGATAGATCAACAAAAATTGTTCTGGGAGGTAAAATAAATATATCAGCAACCTTATAAGAGGTCCAAGTATATAAGGCATAACTACGATTTCAGGCAGACATGTGTCCGTTGGCATTATTACAGGTTATGACAGAAAAGTGACAATACCTAAATGCAACAACAATGCATATAGTAAATTAAGCAAAGGTCACATGTCATATGATTTGTCTTGTCAAGTTCTCTGTCATGCTGAGTGCAGTCTGTTTGCTTTAGCTGTCAGACAAATGCCCTGTTTTGCTGCTTCTGACTTGCACCTGCTTTCACACTACAAGGGTCACTGTCAAAGTGTAAAGAGTCTGGTTTCCAATTACAACAGTACAAGTGCTATATAACAAAAATAATCACTGTCTACTAGCATAACTAACACCTAGTATTTTTGTAAAAGAGAAAACAATCTATATGCAAAATGTAGCATAAACAATTTCTGTTGCTTTTATTTTCTTTGGAAGAGCTATGTTTTGACATACTTTACACCTTTTTATTGTATTTCACATTGCCAAAGTCATTAGCATGAGTATGCCTATGTTTACATTATGCTTTTTCCTATTAGGAGGATTTTTCCTATATGACAAAATCATGGCATGTATTAGGGTAATGCAACACTAAGACCCTGAACACCACCAATCAGATAATAATTTCCTTTTCTGAGAAATGGTTTTCAGTATGATAATTGCCAAGTGACCAGGAAAACCCCTATTGTTATTTTCCCACACAGAAACACAGCAGCTTCCCTTTGGGTTGCAATCATGGGTTGGATCTACACAATTTTCTCAGGTTCACGCAAAGCGGTGGTTAAAATTCTAGCTGGCCTGGCAAGCCGAGGGAAAGCGTGGCTGCGCTGGACTTCATCCTCGTCAGACAGTCCGGATCGGGGATCGCGACAGGACCGGGTAAGTAAATTTGCCCCATTGTTTGATAAGAATTGGATGATATCTTTTGCGTTTATTTATGAAAAAAAATCGACAATTTTCAAAAAGTTCTCCATTTTTTGCCTTTCCTGCAGACAGCCACAGTACCCGAACAACTTTTCCTAAATGTCTGTTTTACGTTGGCATGGTTTTTTATGAATCCTCTCATTCCTCTGCTATGCAGCTTAGAATTGTGGGGGCAATTTTTCACCTTTTTATGAAAATCACCAAAACCTATATTTTCAAGTGACTTTGAGAGGGTAAAAGCCCATAAATTACCCCATTATAGAAACTATACCCCTCCATGTATGAGAAACTATCTTTTAGAAGCTTGTTAACCTTCCAAGTGTTTTAAAGGGGCTAAAACAAAATGGAGGTGGAATTTATCATTTGTGATTTTTGTTGGACAGTAAAACTCCACAATGTGTTGGTAATCTGCTGCATGGGCACACGACAGGGCCTAGAATGGAAGCATCACCATTCAAAACAGATTTGCATTGTCACATTTTACAGGCTATAAAATGTTTATTTTTAGCAATTTCGACATATGGGGGATTATTTATTGCGGGATGAGATATACTTTTCAGGTCCTTCATTTAGGGGGATTTAATTGCTAATTGATGAGATTTTATTAACTCATTCTTGGTAGTGCTTAAAAAAATTATTCATTCTGGTCATTCGCGATATGCTAAAAATAATATGTTACCTTTATTCTACAGGTCACCATGATTGCGACGATTATTTATATAGCTTTTTTTATGGTTGACTTGTTTTGCAGAATATAGCACTCATTTTTGTGCACTCACCATGTATTAATGGGAATCACACTTTTAATTTTTTTTGTTTTACAGAGATATTTTAGGGCTTGTTTTTTGTGGGACAAACAGTACTTTTGTATCAAGTTGGGATAAATGTTATGATCACTTTTTATCCTGTTTTTATGAGGTCAAATGTTATGGTTTTAGTGATTTATACATTTTATGTTGAAGTAGATTTTTATATGGGATGGGGCATAAGGGGACTTTTATTTTTTTGCACATTTCTTGACTCTTTTATTTTGTTCCAATTTGGTGATCATTTAATGACTTCTTCAGTGTAATATATTACAATAATAATGTATTGCACCATATTACATAGTTGACAGCAACACTGTTAGATTTCGCTAAAAAAGCACAATGTTTACCTTCGGCAGCCCTGGGGTCATTCATCAGGGCTGCCATAGCTACAATCATCCTGGTAATGCCCTATAGACACCACATCACCATGACCGTGGCGTCTATAGGGTTAGACAGCCAGGAAAGTGATAGTCGCATGTGCGATTGGCTCGGGTCCAGCCCCTGGCGCCCTTGTGTTGCATTTGTGAAAGCTAGCGTCACGTGTGACTGCACCCTAAGGCATCATCGGAAATTCACTGAAGCCAGGAATAGAAAAAAACAAACAATCTGTATGTGGCCATAAGCCAAAATTGCTTCGCTGATGTAAAAAAGAAACCCCAATGTGAATCTGCTCTAAAGTTCTGTTATCAAAGGAAAATTGGAATGGAATGAACCAAAAATTGCACAATAGAAATCTGACACAGGCTGTAGTAAAACTGACAAATTTTTTTGATTGATCAGTAAAAAAAAATCAGTTTAAATGGCTTACAATATATTCAACTCTGCATGGAAAGTCAGAAACTATGCACCTGTATTCTATGTGTGATATGTCACACTTGTTCGCAATTATTATCTTAGCCAGTGTTTCTGCTTCATTTATCACACAGCTTATTGTCTGCCAGACAGAGTGAAAGATTAGCAATTAAGGCGGTCACTGGGTGCTGAAAGCCATTTCTTCTCTTTCAATGGACATCAGCATGCAGTAGATGCGGTTTCAACAATGATTTCATGTTTCCTTTAATTTCTTAACATACCGCATATATCAGATTATGAAGAATTCACTATTGGTATGACACAACACAACATTTATATTTTTGAGCTAGGTATTTGTTTTTTTGGGGCCCGATTTTAGCAGTCTTTTGCGCTGTGATTTTATATTGTGGCGCACAGTCTTAATCTATTTGGTGCAATGTAAGATGAACAAATGTTAGAAGTTTACATACACTATATAAAAAGACACATATACATGATTTTCTTACCATCTGATATGATATCAGAATTAACCTTTTCTGTTTTCAGTTCAACTAGGGTTACCAAAATGATCTACATCAGCCAAATGATACAGTAATAATAATAATTTTAAAGGTATTTTTATTCATTTCTGCAAAGTTAACCGTTTACATACATTTCATTCATATTTGGTAGCATTGCCTTTAAAGTATATGACTTGTGTCAAATGTTTTGGATATGCTTCCACAAGCTTCTCGCAATAGTTGATATTGGTAAGACTTTGGGTCCATTCCTCCTGACAGAACTGGTATAACTGAGCCATGTTTGGAGGCTGCCTTGTTTGCATTTGCCTTTTCAGCTTTATCAATAAGTTTTCAATGGGATTGAGATCAGGGCTTTGTGATGGCCACTCCAAAACATTAGGGGAGATTTATCATAGGCCGATGCTCCTTTGGCAGCATGTAATAGCAACAACGCCCCCCACATCCGGCTAGATACATCAAGAGGCTTAGCCTTCTGGGAAAAACTACACCTGGTTCGACGTGGGGTAGTTTTGCAAGAAAACCAGCGAATGAAAGTTTGCTGGTTTCTCACAACAAAGTCGGCAAGGGGCAGGAACAGCCCGTGCCCACCCACTACACTGGCCGCCAGGGGAGGGGAATCATTTGGGATCATTTCACTGCTTTTACCAGGTGCTATAGTACAGAAGATCAGTACAGAGGGTCTTCTGAAGTGACATCCCTCTTGCAGCCACCAATCATGACTCATTTCATGAAAATGTTTGCCTGACTGTGGGGGACATTTTTCAGAGGTAGATGGGTGAGATTTTACATAAAAGGGGATTCTAGAAAGGACATTTCATACTCTACTTAAGGGGGCTAGTAGTTTAGTGTAAACTTGGTAAGAATCCACTGTCAAACTTTTTTTTTTCATTACAGAGCATTTGTTCTGATACAGATTAACCCCTTAAGGACGCAGCCATTTTACAGCTTAAGGCTCAGCCCGATTTTTTGGATTCTGACTTGCTTCGCTTTATATGGTTATAACTTTTGAACACTGTTACTTATCAAAACGATTCTGAGATTGTTTTTTCCCCACATGTTGTACTTCATTTTAGTGGTAAATTTTGGCAGATAAGTTTTGCGTTTATTTACAAAAAAAAGAAAATGTGATGAATTTTTTGAAAAATTTGCCATTTTCGAAATTCTAAATCATCACGTTTTCAGGCAGATAGATTTACCAGCTAAATAAGTTGCTGAATAACATTTCCCATTTGTCTACTTTACATTTTCATAATTTCTGAAATTTCTGGATAATTTATTTTGACATCACGCGGCTTGCAAATAGAATATCGCTTTTCCGGATTTTCAGAATTGACTATTTTGGGGATAAATACAGTTTTGAATGAAATTTTACATATTTAGCATCAAAACCCCCTATATAACCAACCCATTTTCAAATCTGCACCCCTCAAGCTATCAGAAACAGCTTTTACGAAGATTGTTAACCCCTTGAGATCTTCATAGTAATTGAATCAAAATGGAGGTGAAATTTAGAATGGTCATATTGTTCCCTTATACATTCATTTAGCACCAAAATTTACACATTTCCAAAATATAAAAAGAGAAAACCCACCATACAATTTGTTCTGCAATTTCTCCTGAGTACAAAGACCCCCCACATGTGGCCGTTACTTGTTTTATGGGGGCACAGCGAGGCGCAGAAGGGAAGGAGGGCGCTGCAGCTGCCAGGAATTTAGTTTCCTCATTGGCCCCTTTTGAAGGCTATAAAATTTTCGCTTTTTCGTTATTGGGGCCATGTGACGGCATTTTTTTTGCGGGATGAGATGCTTTTTCCATTGTTACCATTTTGGGGTTGGTATCACCTATTGTTGAAAATTTAGGAACTTTTTTTGAGGGCAGGAGTAGAAAAGCATCAATTCTGTACTGGATTTTTGACTTCTTTTTTTTTTTGGTGTTCACCGTATAGACTAATAGTCATGTTATCTTTATTCTATGGGTTGATACGATTACGGGGATACCAGACATGAATATATTTTCTTACGTTTTACTAAATTTGTCAAACAAAACCCTAATGTGGGGAAAAATCTATAATTTTTGTATTGCCATCTTCCAAGTGGCATAACTTTGTTACGTTTTTGGCTTTGCACCAGTATCATGTCTGAGTACATATGGTTTTTTGGTCGCATTTTATATCATTTTTTGTGGGATTGAAAAGGTAAAAATCATAATTTTTGGAGGGTTTATAACAGTTTTTTTTTACGGCGTTTATCGTGGGGGTTCAATAATGATTTACTTTTATTCTACGGGTTGTTACGGACGCGGTGATACTATATATGTGGGGTTTGTGTTATGATTTAGACTTTTTTTTTGAGTTATATGTCTCTTTATATGTTTTGGGGGTTTGGGGCATTTTTGTGATTTATGACTTATTTTTTTTTATGAAAAACTTTTTTTTTTTACTTTTTCACTTTTATACCATGGGACATGAAGAAGCAATCTTCTGATTGCTTCTTCATGATAATATTCTGCAATACTCATGTATTGCAGAGTATTATCAGTGTCAGCCTATGCACTTGCATAGGCTGGCACTTTGCCAGTAAGATGACGTCACAGACGCCATCTTACTGGCAATTCTTGCTAGTAACTCTGGGGTCCAGATCGGACCCCAGAGTTACTATAGCAACGATCGGCGCCCCCCGAAAACGGTTCGGGGGGGCCGATCGTGGGGGAAAGACCCCCCAGATACTTGTTAGATGCCGCGGTCGCGCTGACCGCGGCATCTAACGGGTTAAGCACCCGCGATCGGAGACAACTCCGATCGCGGGTGTTACACTGGGGTGCCGGCTATTAGTTACAGCCGGCACCCCGTGTTTCCCGATGCCGGTTCGGCTCTGATCCAGAGCCGAGCCGGCATAGGAGCCGTGGCGGATATATCCGCCACTGAGCGCTAAGTCACTGCGCTCCGTGGCGGATATATCCGCCGCGGAGCGTGAAGGGGTTAATGACAAAACAGATGTTTATGAAAAGAAATTTCAAGCAGAAAATGATTTTAGAATTCCCCATAAATACAAAAACACTTCTGAGGTAAAAGTGTTTATTACAAAGATAAAAAATGAATATATATTGAATGAAGCATAAACTGTGTGTAGTTTTTGTGACATCTGTCTCATCGTCTCTCACTGATTTCAGATGTCATTGCTGGATTACTGAGTGTATTTAGATCATTTGAGAAATATGCCCTGAGGAAGAGTTGTGATCTTGCACCTGGAAATAAAGAAGTAATTGACATACTTGATACTACATGATCTGGAACATGGCATTTTATTTTTATGAGTTCTTTCCTATTCTCTTTTCATGTCAACTCCTATCATATAGGATTATGAGATTTTTAGGGGAAGATTTTTATTCTGATACTCAACTGTCTGAATAATCCGCTGCGTTGTCATTCTACCCCAGACATTCAAGTGTTTAATGCCAGCTTCACTTCAATGAATAGGAATTTAAAGCAGCAATCTAGGCCAGTTCAGTACCATCTTCTGTTTTAGGTACAAAACATGGGTTAAAATGACAGATGCACCTGGTAGATGTACAGAAGACCAGGTCTAGTCATATGAATATTTTTGTAAGCATTTTGCTGCACTTATCTTTTTGTTAGGTGATTGACGCAGTTCTTTGGATGTGGTTAGGAAAAATAAGGGAAATATCAGGAGACAACAATATATAAATGTGAGGTAATAGTAGAACTAATAAAAAAATGATATTTCATCAATGATGTTGGACTAATGTACACAGACAAATATCTCGCCCTTGACCTACCAGTGAAAAGAGCTGATTCATCTCTCTAGAAAGGGTTCACTGATTCTATGAAGGACATAATATCCGTACACAAAAGCTTTTAGTGTGGACACTTGCAAGATCAAAAGGGAGTATATTGAATTTGTTGGCTTCCATGATCAGCTGAGCATTGATTCTGAAGGCTAAGTACAGTAAGAATTCTCTCTTTAGGATGCATTAAATGTCTTGAGTAGTTTGCTTCAGTCAAGAAGAATTATATAGTAAATTAGATTTTCTTTTTGATTATTCATATATAGGTGCATAGTAATGAACAAAACTTTTAGATTTGGTACTGCAGAATCAAAAGCAACTACTGTATACACTCGAGTATAAGCCGTCCCTAGTATAAGCCAAGGTATCTATCACTGGTGTCTCTGTGACCCACGTCTCTGACCGTGTCTCGCTCCGTTCCCTGACACCTCCGCGGCCCCCATCGTCCCCCCGTACTGCCTTACCTCTCCACGCACAGGATTCGTCAGCGCGACGCGCAGCCCAGCCGCCTAGGGCACGCGCGTTGCAGCGCTCGAAGATTTAAAGGGCCAGCACACCGCAAATTGGTGCTGGCCATTTCCTGGAATTTTATAAAAGCTGGCCACTTCCTGCATTTCCCGCCGGATCTTTGTGCCTCACAGCCTTAGAGAAAGCTCCCCAGCAATATTCCTTCATTCCTGCGTTTCTGTGTGTTCCTGCGTTCCAGTGTGTTCCTGCTCCTGAGTCCTGTGTTACCAGGGTCCCTCTGTGTTCCTGCGTTACAAGAGTTCCTTCCTGTTGCTATGTTCCTGCGTTGCTGTGTTCCTGTGTCCCATGTGCCTGTGTTCCCGTTCCCATGCATCTCTGCCGCCTGCCCTGTCCCTGTGCCTGGACCTGACCATGAGTCTGTCTTCCGTAAAGGTACCTGGACCTCGGCTGCCATCGCGGGCTAGTTGCACCTGTGGAACGACCTGGGGGTACCCTGCCACAGCAAGAGGCGGGCTCTGGTGAAAACCAGGTGCCACTTAGATTCCGGTCCCAGGTGTTGGCTAGTACCACCTCCCGCAGTGGTCCAGAGGATCCACTGATCCCAAACCCTGACAGTACCTAATTTTAACACAAAAAAAATGGGAAAACCTATTGACTCAAGTATAAGCTTAGGGTGTTAAATACATTGGTCACAGCCTCCACCTAGTATATAGCTAGCCAATATGTAAGTAATAGTCGTAGCTCTCTTGGGGCGGAAGGAACTCCTAAAATAGGCTATAAATTTTCAGATTTTGGAAGAAAATAACACTTATCAAATGAAAAAAAAAACCAATACTTTATTGTACTTTCAGAAGTCACCTTGTAGAACTATTTGGTTGATGACTTTTTGGGTTCTGTGTACACTTCATTTAGGCTGTCAACTTTACATTAAGAACACGGCTCAACTATTTCCAAACCTATGCTCAGCAAGGAAATATGTAAATGTTATTTTTCTCTTAAAATGAAAAACAATAGTGAGCTGGGAAAAGGTTCACCCATCCCACTACAGATCAGATAGTAAGACATTCCTGCTTGAATTGGCAGGTTTAGCTCATTTTGTGTTTATGTGTGTGGGCCTCTTTACACTGCTCTTAGCAAAATATTGCTAAGAGTTTTACTTAATTTACATGATAAGCTATATAGTCTGGCTCACAAACATAATCCATTTTCTAACCATAACCCACTAACGTTAACCCAGAATGTTTGTGTCAAAAACTTTAAAATATGATAATCCTCTAATAAAGCCATAACTTGACGGTGTAACTTAATGGCAAGAGATCTTTTGACATCATGGGGAACGTAGCATTGAGGTATTAAAACAATGTGTCTTTTGTGTGTAAATATGCTGTAGTTTGGCTACAGTTAAAGGAGTTTTCCCACCAATCAAGTTAGACCCTATCCACAAGATGATCAGTGGAGGCTCTCAGATCACAGGTACCTCCGTCCGACCCCTCGTCCTTTCCGGAGATGAATGGAGCAGATGGCCATGCATGCCCGTTCTGCTCCAGTCATTTCTATTGAGCTGACAGAGATTGCTATAAAAACCCCTTTAAAGCTTTAAAGTATATAACTGACGCATCAGTAGTATTTGTAGTCCGATTGGCTATGAGGTTTAATCATTCACCTACAGGCATGTGACAGCTTTTTTTCTCCAATGCTGTGCCGAAAGACAGAATTTTATCTCAAATAAGTCCCAAAAGATCGAGCTCATTTCCATTACAAATATATACTAAAACATTTTTGGAATAATAATAAACTGATTATTGTTCTTGAAATTGTTCATCATTGTCCTTAAAGAAGATCTAAGCATGATAAACCAGAAACACTTACTCAAGGCACAGTGAATGTGATAATCTTCTTATATTTGTATATAAGGGAGAGGGGAAGTGCTGATGGAGCAGGGGGAAGGGAACATGATCCTGCACTATGTAAAGATCTATGGATCTATGAGTAAGCCGCATATATAAAATGCAGAAAATGATCTGCATAGGGGCGTGAAAAAGTGATAAAATACTGCAATTCTATAGGCTAGCTGAATATGCCAGAACCTCCCCTTTAAGACATTTTCACAAATGAACTTCATTATTGAAAAAATACTAAACTAGGGAGAAACAGAATGTTTATATTAATTGTCCTTGTGTTAGCTTTATATAAGTCACAACATGGCATTCAATCAGAGAAGCTACAGAAAAGACAAGGTAAAAATAGTGAGGACAAAGTAATTTCTAAACAGTTCACACAAAATGATGTTTGCATCATGACATGGCTGAACAGTGGACAACATGACCCCCCAACTAAGACAAGATGGTGTCCGGTTGGACAAAATGGCGTCTGTAGAGAAATATGATATCTCTCTCAATGAGTGATCTGTTAAAACAGTTATTACTACTACTTTTTAATGGCCACTTTTCAATAAGTCTTTTCCATTGGATACATCTCTGTATGTATATGTACTTGTACGTTTTCCTCCTTTGAGAGCTTTAGCCTTTGCCTGTTCTTACCATGCTGCCAATGTTGTGTTTGCCACATATATACATACAATTTCTGACTCCTTCTGTCCTTCCTAATGGTGTCGCCCACTGTGCCTCTCTCTCAAAGACGCAGGGAGAGGGAGAGGGGAGATCAGGGTGGGTCATATCTCTGCTGCTTCAACCCCACATATTCATCAGTGTTCAGACATGTAAACAAAGATCCACAAGAGTTTGCACACAGCACTAAAGTAAATACCAGGAATACTGAATCACTAGATCCATGTGTATATGTGTTTAAAAATATTATTTCATTAAAAATAAATTCTACACTGAAATAGGCGTACTGGTGCACAGTCGAACTGTGCGCAACATTTATCATGCAGTGTCAAACAGAATTGTGTCTCTTTGTTAAAGGCAAACCAAAAAAGTTGGTGCACTCTGTCATATCAGTGCAGGGTGCCCCAGATTCCTGTAAAAACGTGTGCCACAATTCATGAATCTGGCCCACCCAATGTGGGCCAGTGACTGTAAGACTCTGTCTGTGGAAGGCCCTGACTATGGGTCTTGATTGGACCCCAGGGTTGCCATATAAACGATCAGTGCCCCCTGAGAATGCTGCAGGGGGATCATTTAAATGGTTACACTGTCCACCGTGTGAACACTAGTAGAAAAGCAGTGTGCTACAGTGGACCAAACATAAGTACAATCTTTATTAATTCATGAAAAAACAATACACAATGATTAAAATCAATTAAAAGTACAATAGTACTAAAAGGATACAGGATGGAGTAGATATAACGATCTTTCTCTATCCACCACCCCTGCCCGAGAGTGTTATAACAAATAAATCAATGCAATATTATAAGGATAAATGCCTGTTGGAGAAACTGTGTAAGTTGTCAAGATCTCAATATTGTGCAATATTCGTGCAAATGCGTCCAATAAAGTAGGTACAGTGTGTAAACAGATAAACATAAATTGCAAGTGCAATAAGTCCCTTCCTATGCTCAACAAAAAAAGCAAAATAAGCTAACCTAGGCAAGGACCAACGCCTCGGTAGCAAAACAATAGGTCGAAGGCCACTATACACACCAAACAATACACATCGGACAGGGTGGGTAATTCTTGTGGGCCATAACCAAGCCACCACCTGCCCCACCCTGACACGCCCAAAGTTTAGTGGGGAAACAGGAAAATTGGCAGGTAGGAGGACATTCATGTGCCTTCTCCACCAGAAAACTGTCAGAGAAGACATAATGAATCTCCCCCAATGCATTTTGTTTGCCCATCCTCATGAGATCTTTATATTAATTAGGGAGTTCTGTATAAATTCTGTTCAGGGATTTGATATATAATAATTGTGGATAGTGTTTGTACTATATATAAGATATTTTAAGTGGGGGAACAGTGTACTAAGTTGTGTTGTATAGGGATATATATTTAGTAACACTGTAAGTAACTATGGTATTTTTAGAGGCACATTGTGAAGATGGGCTGCATGAAGCCTACTATTGTGTCTGGTATGGCACTTTAACATTTATGGACTTATGGATTAAGATGAGTACCCTAAAGTTTTTTGCCATGTTTTTGCTGATCGCAAGATGAAAATGTTTTTTGAAAACATTTTTTAACAAAATTAAAGTATTTACCTGTGGAGAGCAGAGAAAATGTGAAGTATTGAGTCACTGGAACTAATTGCTTTTATTGACTGCATGAAGCTGAAGACATTTGGCAGTCAATTCAATAGTGATAAGCCATGGTCAGCAGAAATCAAAGTCCTCTGCCTGAAGCACATCTTATCATGATGAGGCGCCATTACCCCCCAAAATCATTGCCATGCGTAAAGTTAAGCTTGGCAATTATTCCCTGTAGGCTGAGCGGTTCGGCGTGCTCTGCAAAAGAGTCAGATGTCAGAAGCGCGATTGCAGTGCGTCCCAGACCGCTCAGCAGGATGCAGCCATCTGTGGGAGCTACGTGAACGCCGGCCCCAGGGGAGACATGTGGGCCGCGAAGCTGCTGCTCCTCGTCCTGCTCCAACTCTCCCTGCCCGTAGCGGCCATCGTTTATGTGATCCCGACGGGACCTGAGAGCAATGCCGGGTGAGTGTGAGCAGTGTGAGTGTGCAGTGTTCTGTGTGTTGAATGTGTGCTGTATGAGTGGTGAGTGTGCGCTGTGCGGTGATTGTGTGCGCAGCGCGGTGACTGTGCGCGAGCAGTGAGTGTGCATGTGCAGTGAGCGTGTGCGCTTGCGGTGTTCTGTGTGCGTGTGCAATGTGTGCTGTGTATGCGGTGTATTACCGAAATTTTCATACTCCTCCTTGGCTAAAAATACTCCTCAAAAATGGTGAGAGGAGTATTTTTACCCATCTGGAAAAATGTTAGCGCGATCTCTGCCTACTAGTGTGTCAGAAATCATCAGCATGTGTAATATGGACCAAGCTGTCTAGGGAGCTGCAGAGGGAAGGAGCTCCTTCTGTCATCCATCGGCATCCTGCAGCTGCAATCACATAGTGTCACATAGCATCCCGAAGTCCACCTTATAGATAACTGTCTGTGACTGACAGTATAATGCAATGCGCTACATAAGTAGTGCCGTGCATTATACAAGAGATCAAATAATATCGTGTCATTACTCCCTTGTGGACAAAGTAATATAAAAAATAAAAAACTTTTATGTAAAAAAAAAAAAATCATAGTTCCATCCAGGCTAGAAAAGGCTAGTATTTGGTTGATTCCTCTACATTTGGAATTTCTTTCTCCATTGCACAGAGTATTGCCGCTAAGAACGATTTGTCCTGCACATAACAAGCCCTCATAGAGCTCTGTAAATGGAAAAATAAAAACTCCTTTGAAATGCAGGACATGGAAAACTTTGAAATGGTTAATAATGCGTTTATGTTAGTTATTTCTGCCTTGTTTAGCTACAATCTTTACAGTTTCTACAGTATAAGGTATGGAAATGTCAATTTAATAGATTGGATGGTTCAGGGAGAACAAATATTGTGTATGGAAAGCCATAAAAAGTGGACTGATATGGCAGCCAAGGGATAACCCCTTTTGTGACCAAGGGTCATTGACACCTGAATGTTCAGGTCCATTTTTGCAGATCTATTATGTGCTATTTTAAATGATGATAAGTTTAGAAAAGCTTTAAATTTAAAAACAAGTGTGTGGCCTGGCTATGGAGGACAGACAGCACAAGCTCCTGCTCCAAACCGGGCTACAGCCACGCATCATTGCCCCAAACCAGCAATTTAAAGCCCAATACATTTGGCACAAACATATAAAGGTGGTCAGGCGCAATGTGACCCATACGGCTAAAGGCAAGTACTTCTCTAGCCTCTTGGCTGCCGCAGAAAGACTCCAGCATTTGCTTCTACCACCCCATAGTAGCAGAACCCTATGGTGGACAGCCTGACTTCAGCTGCACTAGACCCGACAGTATGTGTGATGTTTGTGATTGTCGATGTCCACCGCCCACCCTGCCCGGCCACATCAGAGGACATTGTTGGCGGCTACTCGAACATTGAGGGAGGCAAGATGGCCGACGCAAGTGTGGAGAATGTCCCACCACTGTCTCCGCTCATCCTGATGACCCTTGTGGCAGAGACACCCGGCAGCTGCTCCTTTGCTCAGGACTCGGGTGGAAGCTGATGAGGAGTGCCTGCAGATGCTTCCTGCTGCGGCAGAGATGGCGACAGACTGCAAAGCCCTGCATCCTTGGCGCACAGCCCGCCTGCAGCTCTCAGACCACACTGCTGTGCCGTCTCCTGCCCTCAACACAGACACAGGGACGGAGCTAACCAAGCCTGCATACCCAGGTACCTGTTCCCCATTGTGCACAATGCCCCCTGCACTAGAGGATCAGCTACCTGACATCAGGGCTGAAATGGACTACTGCACCACCCACAGTAGTCATGCCAGAATAGCCCCTACAGTACCTGGACGAACACTACCTTTAACCCCACAACCTCCTCAGGCCTATAGACTGCATACTGAGCTTGCTGCACACCAGAGACCCCCAGAGACTGTGGTTGCTATATCCCCATGTCCCTCAGAGGGAGGCTCCCAATTGGAAACGCTAAGTTGTACATCAGAAGATTGTCCTGGCCATATGGGACCTCTGGAAGATACCCCCCCCCCCCCTCCCTATGGAAGATTATTCCCAACTGTGTACACTGTAACAGAAAATAGTGCCCAAATGTCCGAATCAACACTTTTTCCCCATTTTTTCATCCATCAATAATTTAATAAAAAATGATCAGTCATATAGGTCCCAAATTCATATAAATTAACCAGCACATACTGCAAAAAAATTACACCTTATTTGGTATCCCTGAGAAAGTGTCATTTGGAGCACAGAATAAAATTTGTAAAAACAAGGCCCACAAGAAAACGTCACAAATGAGGGTTTTTTTGCCAATTTCACTGCACTTAGAATATTTTTTCCCAATTTTCCAGTACATTGTATAGAATATTAAATGGTGCCACTAAAAAGTACAATTTGTCCGGCAGATAACAAGCCCTCACCAATCTCTGTAAATGTAAAACTAAAAAAGTTATTGCTTTGCCGCTCTCCTGGTTTGGGAGGATAAGTGTAATTAAAATGGACATACTGCCAAAACTGCTATATTTCTTCCAAACAATCCCCTTACTAGTAGCTACTTCTTATTTTAATAGACTTAAAAGGGTAATCTCTGGCTTTGTATGGGGCTCCTCCAGACCCCAGATGGCACTCAACCTTCTCACCAGGCCTAAAGAGCTAGGGGGGGCAGGCCTGCCCGATATGGGTCTGTATCACGAGGCCTCTATGCTGGCTTGCTTGGTAGATGCAGTTTTGAGCTCGTCCTCTAAGCTTTGGGTGTCATTAGAAGCTTCTCTAAATCCTGCACCCTTGTTGGCATCCCTTGGGCTTCCCGCAGCAAATCGCGACACATCCTCTCCTCGCTCACCCTTATATAAAACACTCCTTGGTAGTTGGGACAAATCGAGGAAAGGCATAACGTGACCTCCATACCGGGTCCCCTGTCACCAATCTTTCTAGACCCCTCCGAGACCTTAATCCTAGTTTATTTGGACTTTCGTCGACCACAGTGGTACAGGTACGACACGCACTAGACGGCCGTGACATACACTCCCTGGAAGGTTGGTTCCCTGCAGGCATGAGAAGTAGTAGGTGGTTTATGACTAGTCAATTAAGCAGTTTCTTATTATCATTGGGCCCCACACAAAACCTTACAAGGGAATTAACATTTATAGAGCAAATTCTTACGGGTAAAGACGCTCCTAGACATCTGATATCTGCATTATACGGGTGGCTGCTGAGAGAGAGGACTAAAAAAGAGCCAGTCCTATACAGGCAGGCTTGGGAGAAAGCATTAAGTAAAACATTTACTGAAGAGGACTGGGATAAGGCGGCTGTCTTGACCCATAAACTCTCTGTCTCGTCACAGTTACAGGAGACAAATTTTAAAATTATGGCCAGGTGGTACCGAACTCCAGCAAAATTACATAAGATGTTCCCAGCAGTGCCTGACACCTGCTGGAGATGCAATAGGGAACATGGATCTATGTTACATATTTGGTGGTCCTGCTCTGCGGTTAGAGAATTGTGGGAAGCGGTTTTTACACTATACAACAAATTATGGTCAGACACAATTACACCGTTACCAGAGATTGGGCTTTTATCTATGATACCCGGCTCTATTTCTGCAACAAAAAAAGGCTTCCTGAGACATTGCATTTCTGCCACTCATCAGATTATTCCCAGACTTTGGAAGTCAAGTGTATGTCCATCAAGGGCCCAATGGGCAGAAGCCTTGAACCATATAATGAGAATGGAGGAGATGAGGGCCATGGAGGGACTGGCGGATTCCCAGATGGATAAATACACTAAGGTATGGTCCCCGTGGATCGACTTCCGTAGCTTGGCGGAATTTGCGCTCTGGAAAACAGGCAATGGTGTTACACCTTGACACATATTCATGCACTGTTCAGGTGCTACAGGCAATGAAGAACTTGGTGTGAGCTGGTTTCCCCCTTTTTTTTTTCTTCTCATACTCCTCTTCCTCTTTCCTTGTGTGCTCCTTCCCGTCCCCCACTTCCCTTATCCCTCTGTATCCCTGCATGTTCTTCCCTACTTCTTCCTGTGACGTGTTTGTTTAATGTGGTTACTGTTGCTACTACCCGTTTAGTAGTGGCTTAGATTCTTTTCATAACTTCTCCAGGTAGTCCATTAAGGACTTAATCCTTATATTGGAATTACTATTGTGGTACATACTGAGCAAAGGGTCATATATTTGCAGATAAATACTGGATCCGCTATATTTGTACTTGACTACTTTACAGTGTGTATACTGCTTTATTTTACACTGACTAATTGATAATGCCTTGAATATTGTTTTTCGTTGATTTCAATAAAAGCTTATTGAACAGAAAAAGTTATTGCTTTTGGAATGATGGGAGTAAAAAACAGAAACGCAAAATTGAAAGAGAGCCCTGTAAGTGTTGTATAGATTATGTATGGATGCATCACAGCATCGATGCTATCTACTCTTAAAAGTTATACTTGGAAATTTCGTAATTAAAAAGTTGCATATAACACAATTTTTTTTACAACATTCACAACCTTGAGGCTGTCTCATTTGAACCCATTGTTCACAATGGGGTAGATTTACTTACCCGGTCCATTCGCGATCCAGCGGCGCGTTCTCTGCGGTGGATTCGGGTCTTCCGGCGATTCATTAAGGCAGTTCCTCCGACGTCCACCAGGTGTCGCTGCTGCGCTGAAGTCCGCCGAAGTTCACGATCCTATTTCTGGTGCAGGTAAGCGCATGTCCAGCGACACTTTTTTTTTTTTTAAAATCCGTACCCCGTTTTCCGTCGCGTGCACGCCGACGCGCCACATTCCGATCCCGTGCGCCAAAAACAGGAAAAATCTGCGCAAGCCGGAAATATTCGGGAAACATGTCAGGAAACCGCGAATCAGGCCCTTAGTAAATGTGTGATTAGCACATTGTAATTAATGAAGAGGAAAATCCCCATATACCGCCATACCGTAGAGTTAAAGTATCCGAGGGGGTCTGAAAAATAAAAATAAAAATTAAAAAAAAGTAAAAAGAAAATTATATTAAAAAAAAAATTAAAAATTCAAATCACCCCCCTTTCCCTAGAACTTATATAAATATAAATAAACAGTAAAAATCATAAACACATAAAGTATCGCCGCGTCCAAAAATGCCCGATCTATCAAAATATAATACCTTTTTTTCACTGCGTTTAACCCCGTAACAGAAATAGCACCCATTTTGAAAAATGTTTAAAAAATCAATAAAAAGTGATCAAAAGGTCGTACAATCCTAAAAATGGTAGCATTGAAAACGTCATCAAAAGTCGCAAAAAATTACACCACCCACAGCTCCGTACACTGAAGTATGAAAAAGTTATTACTGCTAGAAATGGCAAAATCAAAAGAATATTTTTTGTACAGGAGGTTTTAATTCTTGTAAATGTATGTAAATGTAAATTATAAAACCTATACAAATTTGTTATCCCCGTGATTGTACCAACACAATAATAATAAGAATAAAGTAGACATTTGGGGCGCACAGTGAAATCCGTAAAATCCAACCCCATAAGAAAATTTGACTGCAATTTTTTTTCCCGCTTCCCAGTACACGGCATGGAATATGCAATACCATCGATATGAAGTTCAATTTGTTACGCGGAAAACCAGCCCTCACACAGCTCTTTACATGGAAAAATAAAAAAGATAAATTTTGAAGTTGGGGAGTCCGGTTTAATATGACACAAGAACTTTATTTCTGGGTGCCAGGCTTCAGCGATTTCAAGTTGGCCACTGTCATGACATTTATAAAGATCCTTTCTGCTCGGGGCATGTGCAAATAGAAGGTACAGGCAGTCCCCGGGTTACATACAAGATAGGGTCCGGAGGTTTGTTCTTAAGTTGAATTTGTATGTAAGTCGAAACTGTATATTTTATAATTGAAGTTCTAGACTTTTTTTTTTTTTTTTTTTTGCCCAGTGACAATTGGAGTTTCAAAATTTTTGGTGTAATTGGAGAAAGAATTATCAATAAAGCTTCATTAGACACCTTGTAGCTGATCATTGCAGTCTGGGACTATAGTAACATCCAGAGAGCTTCACCAGAGGTCACAGTGGGCAAAGGGGTGCGTCTGTAACTATGGGTTGTCTGTAAATCGGGTGTCCTTAAGTAGGGGACCGCCTGTATATAGCCGTATGGCAGTGGTAAAGGGGTTAAAGACTCCAGAGATGCCATAGAAACCCATTGCTCTTCCAATGTGTTAGTTAAACTCCTTATATGCTGCAGTCCCTAATAATATGCGACCATTACAGTGGCAGCCAAGCTGTTAGTTAAAGTCAGGGACCTACTGTGTCCATGTATGGAATTCTTTGTTAAGTATCGTTAATATCATTAGCAGATGGCATAAATGTATGGCATCTTACAAAAACTGCATGAAGTGTCTCCTGTTATTTTCTTGAATGTAAATGCACATAAATATTCATTCGATTTATTGTTCACTTTTTTTAAAGGTAAAGGAAAAAAAATAATAACTATGCGTCAAGCTTGGTTGCAACATATGTTTCAGTTATGTATGAATGGTATGCATACATGTCAATCCTGTGTCTCCACTGTAAATAGAAGATGTTGTTGGGCATTCATTGCAGCACTGACAGGTGTTAATGAAAGATTGACATGATGATAAATGCTATGCTATAAAATCTTCACCGTATCGTATGCAACACTCGGGGAAAACGTTATCAAAACTAAGGAAAAGAGTGACATCTACTGTGCTGTACTGACAAGAGCTGAAACATCAAGAATTACTTTTCTATATTTTTTTTTGAATATTGAAGTAAAATTATTTACGGCCAATATACGTCCCCCATACACTTCTATGGGCTGACGGCATCGTACGTGAGCGGTACGGTCCTGCACATATGCGGCACCATACCGCTCCGTAGCCCGGGAAAAGATAGGACATGTCCTATCTTTTCCCGTATTACGGCGCCGTGGCCCATATCTTCCTATGGAGAGCGGCGGGGATGAGGTGCGCTCACCTCCTCTCCCCGCGCTGCCGTGTGCCCGCCGTAGCCTTAAAGAGACCTTTCAATAACTCAAAGAATGGAACTAAACATACCATGCTGTAAAGGTTCAGGGACAATTTACATTTTGTTTCTAGGCCCCACCATTCCTGAGATATCAGCCCTGTTCTCCAACCATAATTTAGTTACAGCTACCAAAAAATGTGCTGAAAAAACTCACCTTGGCTTATACACGAGTCAAGTAAAAAATAAAAAACGTAATACTCACCCTCCGGTGTCCGGATCGTTGGCGCAGGTCCTGTTCTACAGCGCGGGGCTCCCGATCTTCAGCGCAGGTCCTGGTGGCTCCTCTTCTCATCTGCCGGCTACAGAAGAGAGAAGAGAAGCTGCCGAGACCCGTGCCAATGATCTGGACACCGGAGGGTGCGTATTAAGCTTTTTTAATTTTTTATGCGTTGGCAGGGGGCTGGCTGTATACTACGTGGGGGCTAGCTGTATACAACATGGGGGCTGGCTGTATACTGCATGGGTGCTGGCTGTATACTACATGGGTGCTGGCTGTATACTGCATGGGTGCTGGCTGTATACTACATGGGTGCTGGCTATATACTGCATGGGGGCTGGGTGTATACTATAGGGGGCTGGCTATATACTACACCCTCAGCTTATACTGTCAATAGGTTTTCACAGTTTTTGGTGGTAAAATTAGGGGTCTTGGCTTATACTCGAGTATATACGGTAGTTATAAATCTATAACACTGATTTACATAAATATAAAGCACCTTTAACACCTCATACAAAAAAATGGTGTTAAATGAACTGATCCAGAAGTTAAAAAAACACACACCAGAACACAGCAAAAAAACCAAGCCCAGTACCTAAATACAGCATCAAAACCAAGTCATGCATATAAATACTTCACCAGAACCAAGCTCATTAGATAACTACAGATTAAGAATCATGCTCAGTACAGAAATGCATAAACAGAACCTACCCTCAGTAGATACATGCAGCACTTGAACACAACTCAGTACATAAATGAAGAACCATAACTAAGCCTACCTACAGTACCAGAAACAAGCTAATTATATAAATATTGAGTTCTGTCAAACTGCAGATTATGCAGGAGGATGCTGCTCTGAGAACAAGAACTTTATCTGTACGCTACTTGTCGGCTCCCACTGTATGGAGAGGGCTCACAGGCTGATTGCAGCAAATGGGCGTATTGCAGCCATCGCCCACTGGGTAACACCCGAAGTTGGTGCTGGCAAATGCCAAATGCCTATAATCCTGGTCAGTATATTGGATTTGATCGCCGCCCCCATGTGAATTTATCAGTTATTATGACAGCCTTGGGTCATACAAAGACATAGTAATAGATGATGTGTAAAATCTACTTATACCGCCATACTGCAGTATAGCAGTCTATGGTTGGATCAACAAGACAACCTATGGTTAACCCCTTAAGGACGCAGCCATTTTACAGCTTAAGGCTCAGCCCGATTTTTTGGATTCTGACTTGCTTCGCTTTTATATGGTTATAAACTTTGTGAACACTGTACTTATCAAACGATTTGGAGGTTTTTTGCCCACATGTTGTATCTCATTTAGTGGTAAATTTTGGAGATAAAGTTTGCGTTTATTTACAAAAAAAGAAAATGTGATGAATTTTTTGAAAAAAATTGGCCATTTCGAAATTCTAATCATCCACTTTCAGGCAGATAGTAGTTTACCAGCTTAAATAAGTTGCTGAATAACATTCCCATTTGTCTACTTTACATTTATTAACTTCTGAAATTTCTGGATATTTATTTGACATCACGCGGCTTGCAAATAGAGAATATCGCTTTTTCCGGCTTTTCAGAATTGAATATTTTGGGATAAACAGTGTTTGAATGAAATTACATATTTAGCATCAAACCCCCTATATAACCAACCCATTTTCAAATCTGCACCCCTCAAGCTATACAGAAACAGCTTTTCGAAGATTGTTAACCCTTGAGATCTTCAAGTAATGAATCAAAATGGAGGTGGTGAATATTAGAATGGTCATATTGTTCCCTTATACATTCATTTAGCACCAAATTTACACCTTTCCAAAAATATAAAAAGAGAAAACCACCCTACAATTTGTTCTGCAATTTCTCCTGAGTACAAAGACCCCCCCACATGTGGCACGTTACTTGTTTTGTGGGGCACAGCGAGGCAGCTGAAGGAAGGAGGGCGCTGGCAGATGCCAGGAATTAGTTTCCATTGGCCCTTATTGAAGGCCTATAAAATTATTCGCTTTTGTCTTGTTATGGGGCCATGTGACGGCATTTTTTTTTTTGCGGGATGAGATGTTTATTCCATGTTACCATTTTGGGGTTGGTATCACCTATTGTTGAAAATTTAGAACTTTTTTGAGAGGGCAGGAGTAGGGAAAAGCAATCAATTATGTACTGGATTTTTTATTTTTTTTTTTTGGTGTTCACCGTTATAGAATAATAGTCATGTTATCTTTATTCTATGGGTTGATACGATTACGGGGATACCAGAAATGAAGATATTTTCTTACGTTTTACTAAATTGTTCAAACAAACCCTAATGTGGGGAAAAATCTATACATTTTTGTATTGCCATCTCAAAGTGGAATAACTTTGTTACGTTTTTGGCTTTGCACCAGTCTCATGTCTGAGTACATATGGTTTTTGCGCTTTTATATCATTTTGTGGGATTGAAAAGGTTAAAATCATAATTTTTGGAGGGTTTATAACAGTTTTTTTTTACGGCGTTTATCGTGGGGGTTCAATAATGATTACTTTATTCTACGGGTTTGTTAACGGACGCGGTGTGATACTATATATGTGGGGTTTGTGTTTATGATTTAGACTTTTTTTTTGAGTTATATGTCTCTTTATATGTTTTGGGGTTTTGGGGCATTTTTAGTGAATTTTGACTTATTTTTGATTGTAAATAACTTTTTTTTTACTTTTTCACTTTTATACCAGGGACATGAGAAGCAATCTTCTGATTGCTTCTCTGATAATATTCTGCATATCCTTCTGTATTGACATGAAAGGTATATATCAGTGTTCAGCCGATGCACTTGCATAGGCTGGCACTTTGCCAGAAGATGACTCACAGACGCCATCTATACTGGCAATTCTTGCTAGTAACTCTGGGGTCCAGAGGACCCCAGAGTTACTATAGCAACGACGGCGCCCCCGAAAACGGTTACGGGGGGGCACCGATCGTGGGGGAAAAGACCCCCCAGATACTTGTTAGATGCCGCGGTCGCGTGACGCGGCCCATCTAACGGGTTAACACCCGCGATCGGCGACAACTCGAATGCGGTGTTAAATGGGGTGCCGGCTATTAGTTACAGCGGCACCCGTGTTTCCCGATGCGGTTCGGCTTGATCCAGAGCCGAGCCGGCATAGAGCAGTGGCGGATATATCCGCCACTGAGCGCTAAGTCACTGCGCTCCGTGGCGGATATATCCGCCGCGGAGCGCGAAGGGGTTAAAGTACCCTAGGAGGATTTGAAAAATAGTAAACAATTTAAAAAATGTAAATTTTTTTTTAAAAAACCCAAAAATTAATCCTTTACCCACACATGACGTAGTAGTACCGGTGCCTTTAAAACGATGGCAGCAGATGGTTAACGGTTAAAGTGCTCCATGCAGCATAGAGGCACCTAAAATTACTATGATTGGGCAGTGTTAGGATACCTCAGTGTTTAAATCCCCACAGAATGAATGACAAATAACCAAATAAAAATTCCTTTAGTAATACCGATGTGTCACTCCAAACGAGGCTCTCTTTTATAGGTGCAGTTTGCTGTCTCTGAAATATTTCCCACTTTATTGCTATCACTAAATATTCTGTGGGCCCTCCCTAGCATGCGCAGTTCTCTACTCGTGAAATACGCGTGATCTCTGTGCTGCGCAGCATTCCGAGATTGCATTTTACCTGTGCTATTTGGGAAGCGTCTCTAAAAATAAGAACAATGGGCGAAATTTATCATAAGTCTGAGAGCAGAACTGTTCTTGTAGTGTATGGCAACCAATCAGAGCTCAGCTTTTATTTTCCCACAGCCGTTTATAAAATGGAAGATGAGCTCTGATTTTTTGCCATGGACTAGAACGGTTTTTCCTCAGACACGTCTAATGAAACGTCCCAAATGTGTTTCATCTTCCTCATCAAAAGCAGAAGACAGAAAACCTATACGATACAAACAGATGTGTATTTATAAGGAGCTTAGCTGCACATTTATATAAGACAAGCAGCACGGCGCCACAAATTGCCTGCCATGGCAGATGAAGCTGGGCGCGTCTCCGTACAAAAGCGCCTTAAAATGACTGGCATACGGTAGTGACGCCACCCGATGAATCAACACCAGCAGCCCCGTCATACATAGGAATGTGGGCGTGGCCATAACGTAACCCGGAAGGGTCGGGAGCTCACAACATCCGGGTCACGACGACAACGAATTTGTTCCCCGAATTAGGGTATGTGAGTGCAGGAGCAGTGTAGTGTGTTACCGCTGTTATGGTGCATGGTACCGTGTGAGCTGTGTCCGTTCATTATAACACATGTGGTGACATGTAGGATTGCCTTATGACCGCTCCCCTCGATCAGTGATTGTAATCCCTCTTCTCCCCGAAGATCACTAGTGCAGTGCCCATTGAATTGCATTGGATATCTGCCTCTGCTTATTATATTTTATTTCCCCCCTATCACAGGTTATTTTGTTGGACTTGACACAAGGTAATAAAAATGGACACGGAGCCAGTTCCAGACCCTCAGCTTGATGAAGACAAGAAGTTGCCAGCTGCTGTTCGGGCGAGGATTGAGCGAAATCGACAAAGGGCATTGATGCTTAGACAAGCCAGACTTGCCAGCAGGCCGTACCCCACTGGTGAAGGTGACAAGAATGTGAATACTCATTTAAACCTATTTTCTATTATAATTATTTGTGGAGGGTGACCAAAGAACAAACTCAATTTCTCAGTTATTTTTGGTTTCATTTGTATTCTTTTCGTAGTGCAGTAAAAATGACGTGTTGACATTTTCCTTTTCTTTTAACAACGTTTACATAAATCAATCCTGTAGTGTGAGAGTAGATGAGTTACACTATTTTTGGCCATTTCTGTGATTTTCGGCTTGAGGTTAGCTTCTGTGATAATCTTCTTATCTTACTTCCCTCTTTTATAATATGGAAATTTCTACTGAGCTGTTCTGATGTGAGGAAAAAAAGGGGGAGGAGCAATGTGTTTCCAACCCTGCCATATTCAGGGGAAATGGGAATATACTAGTGTGGTGTACCTTTTTGTTAGGTGTTAACAACCTAAAGAAAACTTGTCGGATAAATTTTGTACCCTAAACCACCAATAGGTCTTATAAACCTGTAGTTAAGAGTCCCAAATTGACCTATATGAGAGCTTTATGGTGCCTCTCTTAAAAAGTTCTACTCTCCTAGATGTGAGTCTGATGAAATCCTGCACTGATGCCTTTTCTTATGTTGCAGCAAGTGAACCTGGAATTATGAGCTATGCCTACAGCACTTGGGCAATGAAGTTGAGCTTCACTTACCGCATTGTATAGGCTCTGGACAAAAATAAATAGAAATATTGTTTTTTGTTTTTTTTTTTGCGAACGCGCAAAAAAATTCATATAGGGCAATATGAGAAACTAAACCCCTTGTTCATAAGCTCCTGTTGGGTGGTTTAGTGTCCCAAATTCGTCTGACCGTTCAGTTTATTCTGTTATTTAAAAAAAAAAAAAAAACTTTTTGTTTCTAAAATGATATTTTTTCAATATAGGATTTGCCTTTATTGAGGAAGTTGGAGTCTGCTGTCAGCATCTGCTCCATATAGTGTGGGCTCAGTGTGTACACTGGTCCGAATACCGTTTTAGGCATTAAAGTAAATCTACCATGAGATTTCCTGTTTATTAACTGTTCATTCTGCTGCGTGATTAGAAATGCTTTGGGGGACATCACTAGCGCCCCTCCAGGGCTCTATTACACACCCCCAAAAGCACCTGTGACCCACCTCCCCTAGCCCTCGCTGTTTCCCTGTCCATATGCCTGCCGGAAATCTTGCAACAGCTCATGCAGCATGTACTCTGTGCTGCCACAAGATTGGGGAGGGAGGAGATGGCTAGGGGGCGTAATAGCTTGAGCCTGTGCCCCCAGAAGCACTTGAGCTTCATTTAAATAAAGTTAATTGTATTTTGCTACCCAGCAGCATTAATAGTTAATAAACAGTAAATCTCATGGTAGATTTCGTTTAAGCCCTACATGTTTTTCAATGTAACCCATTGAATGTGCTGACTCTCTTATACACAGAATCCTCTAACCTAGATAATTTTTTTTTTTTTTTCCTTAGGAATTTCTGCCGTGAAGGCTCCTTCAAAGACTATAGATTCAGGTGGAGGATTCTTTATAGAAGAAGAAGAAACAAAGGAAAAAAATGTGGAAGCTATTGTACATAAGCCTGGTAAGGAATACTGCTAAATTCTTCTAAATAAGTTCTGTTCTAATAGCCTTGTCTGCATGTTACCATAATAGAGTTATATATGAGTGATAAAACAGCTTAGCACAGTGAGCTATATTATTTTTGTAACTCCTGATGTAGCTGAAACATCTTGGGTTGCTGTCATTCTTAACTTTGTGGCCAGAAGAAGGACCAGTATGTTCTACTTTTGACCGTGTTGAGAAAATCTGTTATCTTTGTTTATCAATTTCTGTAAAGATCCTCATTCCATAGTAGCATCTATTCTTTACTTCCTGCAGGTCCCGTTCCAAGAAGCTGGAATGTACCATTTAAAAAAAATATATATATATATATTTTTTTTTTCAAATGCAATAGTCCTCTTAAGAGTCCTTTGATCAGACAAAACTTGTAAGGGCTCACATTCATTATGGTTCACTACAGTTACTCCTGCTAGGGCAAGTGGTGCTCCTGCTCTTGTAAGGATGGGAGTCCCATTTTCCTGAGTTCTAGGGAATCTAGGCACTTGTGCTCAAGGTTTACAAATTCAGGCAACCCCTTTGGAACAATATACCCAATCTACATTCATTGTATTCGGGACACAACATACTTCCACTGAACCTGGAATTATGTAAGCTTTTCTATCTCTTTGAAGGGGTATTCTTACCTGGACATTCACATTTAATTAATCTGTAATATTAAAACATTTCTTCAATTGCATTTTATTTAAAAACAAATGCATCTGTGTGAAAACAATTTCCCATAAACATAGCCATGTTTTCTCTTAGAAATCAGATGGTTGTCCTTGGATAGTCTGCAATCTGGCAGAGGTGGCTTCATGAACTATTGAAGTGCCTAACCACCTGGATTCAGCGTTCAGTACCACAGGATGGCTGTGCAATAACTCCAGCAGCGGTTGTATCCAAGGACAGTTATCTAAGGGACAACATGGCCACAATTGGGGAAATTATCTTCACACATGTACGTTTTTTACCATACCATCCAAAAGAAAAAATCTTTGTATTTGGAAAATTAAGAGAAACACCCTTAAAGTTATCTTTTATAAGTGGTTTTAAGTGTGTGCACAACAAAGTCACAATTTTTTCGCATTTTAATCTGTAATGGTAAAAATTAAGTTTTTATATCACTTTTTGCTAATTATCATTGAAGAAGTAATAATTCCTTCCTAGACAGTGGTTATTTGGTTTTTGCTTTTATTGTTTCTTTTATGCAGGTGAAACATGTTGATGAAAATGTCTTAAAGTGACTGTAAAATGTGGAAGATTTTACCCACAGAAAATCTGCATCGCTTTATTCTAGTGTGGACATAATTGTTACATGAAACTTATTAGACAGTTCCACCTATGTAGGCTAAACATTGTCTGTTTCTGCAGGTCCGGTACTAGAATTCGATTACCTAATTTGTGAGGAGTGTGGGAAAGATTTTATGGATTCATATTTAAGCAATCACTTTGATTTAGCCGTTTGCGATGGATGCAGGTAAATCGACATTTGCTGTTATGTTTTTTTCTTCATATTTTTTTTGTTATTTTTAGTATTTTTGTGAGATTAGATCTGTATTAGATTTTACCATACACCACTAAATACCTAATAATTTGTGCCATAAATAATATTGTTAAAATAACGTTAGACTAATGCCCACTGCTGTTTCGTTTGAGCAGCTGTAGGAAGATGCACATGCTCAGCCTTGCTCTGTGTGTCTACCATTTGTAGCAGAAGAGTTGTTATCGCTTATGAGAGGGAGACATTATTTCAACAATTGCACTTGCTCAGCTTCTCCTCTGAGAAGGAAGACAGCTCTTCAGCTTCAGGAAGTACACTGAGAAACCCATAATATTAATAATGCTTCATTTATATGGTGCAATCGTATTCTGTAATATACAAATAAAACAAGACCAAAGTGATAACAAAATCTGGCGAAACAATGGGAATGAGGACCATGCCCGATGATTGTCATCAGCAGCCTATTTATTGAGGTGTACATAAAAGGGCTGTTTCCCTTAAATGTAGCAACGTTGTCCCTTGCAAACAAGATAGCTGTCCTTGGATATGGCCACCCTATGCTACGGCAGCGGTAGACACACATTCGCTGGGTGTTGCTTTCAGACGGCTGTGAAACATGCAGTAACTCCCAGCCATTTCATATGAGAAAACTATTTGTTACTTTGTGTAATTACTTCAGCAGCAGTGGCCGTATCCAAGGACACCGTCTCTAAGGCACCATATGACTACAATTATGGGAAGTTATCTTCACACAGGTATGTTTCTTTATAATATCATCCTATTAAAGAAATATATGTTTATGGCAGATGAATTAAATGTTGATGTCCAGTTAGTAATAGCCCTTTAAGTGAAATTTGAATTGCTTATTTCAAAACTTCTCATTTCTTTAGAATGCTTTCTAAGGCCTCCAAAACAACAACAAACAAGTATGTTTGTATCCCTATTGCTGGTCACACTTGCAGGATAGAATAGCTCTTGTAATCTTTTGTTGTTATCTTTGTTTTTAGAGATGCAAAAGAAAATCATAAACTCATAACAAGGACTGAAGCCAAGAAAGAGTATTTACTGAAAGACTGTGATATTGATAAAAGGGAGCCAATTTTAAAGTATATTTTAAAGAAAAATCCGCACAATTCTCATTGGGGTGACATGAAACTTTACTTGAAATCACAGGTACCAAGATGTTTTTAATGCTTAATTGTTTTCATTATACATCTATGATTCAACAACGCTTCTTAAAAAAAAAAAAAAACTATGTGCACCTAATTTTAACTTTTGAGCTTGCTTGTTTGTAAATGTGCTGTGTTGGTTAAAGTGTCGACAGTCTAGCAGGCGAGGGTCAGATCCCTGGCAGTCAGACAGTTTGACACAAAGTCGAGATCTATGCATTTTATTACTACTGTTTTGATAATAATAATAGTCTTTATTTATATAGAGCCAACAAATTCTGCAGCGCTTTACAAATATAATATTACATTAGAGTACAAACAAAAGTCATATGGAACAATAGGAGTGAGGGCCCCGCTTGCAAGAGCTAACAGTCTATGAAGTTTCTCTTTATTACCATACACAATGCTTACAGCAACCCAGTGATAATGCTTGGACCCACTATAAAACGGCTGCTTGATTTTAGCAGATCTAGATGACCTCTGTTATTGCCTAATGCCCTTTTTGGTTTTCACAGATAGAAGAATCCGACAGAAACAAAAGGACACCGTTTTAGAAATGGCAGGGCTGTGGAGCATTCTTAACTTAAGGGGGTTCAGGGGTGCACAAGCCGCACTGAGAGGCCACATGCAGCCTGTCAAGCCATGGGTTGCGATCCGCACCCTACTGACAGAGTCCAATCAGCGGCATTAATTGGTACAGGAGGCCGTCTAATGGTGAATACAGCTGAGAAGTCCTCACTGCTACCAGGTCCACTCTTGCTGCACCACTCTGTGTCCTGACAGCCAGAGGTCCTCAGTAAAGGAGGAGCAGACAGGTATCGTAGTAGGAGGAAGGTGGTGGTCATAGCACAGAAGATTAGCATCAGATTTGGGGGGCAGGCAGCTATCATAGTCCGGAGTGGTCGTTGCACAGAAGATGTTTATCGCAGGAGAGAAGGAGGCAAGCTAGATTACAGGCTGGGAGCACAATAACCTTGCAAGGAAGTATAAGCAAGGCTGGGTTTATATAGAAAGGTCAATCATGAAAGGGTGGAGCAAAACTAGGGAAACAGGAACTGGAAGATCTAGGATCAGCACTGGAGCTGTCCAGTTGGTAGAGCTGCATCCTGGGACAGAGGAGCCTGCTGGATCATATCCTGACAAGTTTCTTCTATGGGGGTCATCAGTAATAATAATAACTCCTTATATAGCGCACACAGATTATGCAGTGCTTGCCAGATCGGTCCTTCTCCCAAATGGGGCTCACAATCTAATCAAATTACCAGTATGTTTTGGAGTGTTGGAGGAAACCCACACAAACACAAGAGAGAACATACAAACACTTTGCAGATTTCGACAGTATTTGTCTCCAGTATTGATGGTCTACTATGGGGTCTTCAGTATTAGTAGTTTTAGGCTCTGGGGGTGTCCAGTATTTTAAGCCTGCTCTGTGATCTCCAATAATATTATCTACTTTGCACTATTATAGTCTGCTCTGAATGCAGTTGCAATGGTTTCTGCAGTGGTATTTATTGCTGTGGTGTGGTATTTATAATTTCTAACAAAATCCAAGAAAACACTAGCCTTTTCTTGGATTTTGTTAGAAATTATAAATACCACACCACAGCAATAAATACCACTGCAGAAACCATATGAATGAATGAATGAATGAATGCAAATCTTTTTTGCATTCATTCATGCCTATACACACTAGCCTTTTCTTGGATTTTGTTATACATTGTATTTAGTGTGTTGGCTACCTTATAACTATTTGGTTACTGCACACCCCTCCACTTATTAAGTGCAAAGTATTTATAATTTCTGGGGTGGCATTTTGTGCTATACTGTGGTTGTTGCTCACCCTTGCCTAAATCGCCCTAAGTTATTTCTTGGTATAGAAAGAGGGTGGCAAGATATGCAAGTTATAACATATGGAGGAGGATCCACACCAAAAAACAACAACAATATCAAATTGAACCAGTGTGGTGTGTATGAATGATCCTCAAAGAAATATAGGTTAGTTCAAATAGTAAATATAAAGTTTATTGAAGACACCGTTAAAAACATTTAAAACTGCATGAAAAAAGTTCATGCACACAAATGGTTATGATGCAACCAAAAAAGCCCTCCACATTACCCCCTGGATATAACAATGCAAAGAAGACAAATCACAAAAGTCCATATAAAGATGTTAAATGGCTGGGACAAAGCAGGTAGGTATACAAATCACAGTCTAAAGTAAAGGCACAAATAGCCGATCAGTACATGAACCATTTCATGCTAACACCAGAACCAAATATTACCCAATTGGGACTGCATTCGGGGGGTATGTGGCTGCGAGCCCCACGCGTATCGCCACAGTGTGTGGCTTCCTCAGGGGTGATTAACCCCTTAAGGACGCAGGGTTTTTCGGCTGATTTCTCGCTCTCCAACTTCAAAAATCAATAACTTTTTCATTTTTACGTGTACAGACCTGTGTGAGGGCTTATTTTGTGCGTAACAAATTTTACTTTCCCGTGATGTTATTTATTTTAACATGCCGTGTACTGCGAAGCTGAAAAAAAATTCCAAATGTGGAAAAATTGAAAAAAAAACGTCACGTTCTTGTGGGCTCAGTTTTTACGACTTTCACTCTTCGCTCCAAATAACACACCTACTTTATTCTTTGGTTCGGTGCGATCGCGGTGATACCAAATTTATAAAGGTTTTATTGTGTTTTAATACATTTTCAAAAATTAAACGAATGTGTACAAAAAAGAAAAAAAATTTTTGCCATCTTCTGACGCTAATAACTTTTTCATACTTTGGCGCACGGAGATGTGTGAGGGGTCATTTTTGCGAAATGAGGCACGTTTTCATTGCTACCATTTGAGGTCTGTTGCGACATTTTGATCATTTTTTTATTCTTTTTATGTTATGTAAAAAGGTGTAAAAGTGCATTTCGGACATTTGGGCGCCATTTTCCCGCCGGAGGTCACCGCCGCCGTCGTAACTGTTTTATATTTGATCGGCATTTGGGACGCGGGCGATACCTAATATGTCTGTGATTTTTACTGTTTGTTATGTTTATATCCGTTCTAGGGAAAGGGGGGTGTTTGAACTTTTATATTTTATTATTTTTTTTTAACTTTTTTTTTTCACTATTTTTTAGACCATTCAGGGTACATTAACCAGAGGTTCAGATCGCTCCTACCATATACTGCAATACTTCTGTATTGCAAATATGGCATTTTGCAGGTCATACATTACAATGAGCCACTGGCATAAGTGTCAAAGAACCGAGGCTACCATGGTAACTGATCGCCGCCCCCCGATGACGTTCGGGGTGGGGCGTGGCGATCGGAAAAAAGATGGGGCGCCGCGCGCCGCCGTCTTTAAACGCCGCCGGACTTGCCGCGGGTGTGTTTAGAGGGTTGAATAGCGCGACGGTGCAAGCACCGACCGCGGTTATTAGCGGTGGGGGTTTTGTGCAAAATGCAAAAACCCCCACCTTTGTATGAAGAGGACTCAGCCCGTGAGCCCTCTTCATACATCCCTCATACCTCTGCGCCGTAGAGCTACGGCGCAGAGCGTTAAGGGGTTAAACACTGGGCTGTCCAGGATATTTATACAAAAAAGTAGATGAGTTGTCTGCCAATAGCGGCCGTTCTTACCTAACTTCCGCCTGCAGTTGCGGCGTCCGCGAACCTCCCGCACCGTCACTCGAACCTCGCGCAAGTTATTTCTTATCTTGGGTAATGCAGCACAATATTCTGAGCAAAATCTATCACTATTGGGTTCTATGTCTCACAGAAAACCGCACACATAATAATGTAGATGCCACAGAAGGCATAAAGATATACACACCACAGATGACATGTCTTCATTCTTTTAGCTTTAATAAGACCAATGTTTTTCTGCTGTCTTTTTGATCCATGGCAGATTGTTAAACGTTCTTTAGAAGTATGGGGTACTGAAGAAGCTCTAGAAGAAGCAAAAGAAGTCCGTCAAGATAACCGGGATAAAATTAAGCAGAAAAAGTTTGACAAAAAAGTTAAAGGTAAGGTACTATAATTTTAATGTAATGTTTCAAATAAAATATCTTTTGTATGAGGCTTAAATAATCACTCATGTTTCAACAAACTTTATGAAGTTTGTTGTATCCGCCAATGTTTCATGCAATGTATCAGAGCAATCTGCCTCTCTTTCACTTACTTGGCTTTCACCATCCTTCCCTAATCTGCTTTTCACTCAATTACACTCTCACAATTAGAGATGGAGACTACAGGAATAATGGTAGCAAATAGGTAATAATAACATCCAATAAAGGTTTCAGAAGTTAAATAAAGTAAAAATGAGAATGTTGTGATTTATATTATGGGACAGATATGTCATCTTCATTGCCTTATTGCTATGTACAGTTGTGCTCAAAAGTTTACATACTCCTGCAGAATTTTGTTCTTATTGCACTTTTTTCAGATAATATAGATGAAAACTTTTTCCCCCATGGTTAGTGGTTGGGAGAAGCAATTTATTGTCAAACTACTGCAGATTGAAGTATTTTGTGGTAGTTGTGGATGAGGCTCTTTATTTTCTGAGATGGTAAAGTTGCCCACTATTTTTGCCAAAAAGCCTCCAGTTCCTGTAAATTCTTGGGTGCTTGAGATCTCCCCATAGTGGCTAAGTGATATTGCGGTCAGGAGACTTTACTGTAGCCAATGGCATTGCGACTTGGCCTTGTGTTTTGGATCGTTGTCCAAGTATATCCCATGTGCAGCTTCCTGGCTGACAAGTGTTAACTTGCCTCCATTATTTGCCGATAGTATGCTACATTCATCTTTCTTTTAACTTTGACCAAGGTTCCTGTACCTTTGTATTTTGCACACCCCCCAACATCATAAGCGATCCACCTCTGTGGTTTACAGTAGGAATGGTGTTCCTTACATCAAAGTCCTTGTTGACACCTCTCCAAATGTAATGTTTATCGTTGTGGCCAAAAAGTTTGATTTTTGGTCTCATTACTCCAAATTACCTTGTTGCAGGAGTTTTGTGGCTTGTCTCTGTGAGGTTTGGCGTATTGTAGGCAAGATAATTTGTGGGATTTGCGCAGCAATGGCTGGATGAAGATGCCAGAGTCTGTCTGGATCCCAGAAACTCGCTCAGCTTTTATGCACACACACTGATCACAAGCAGACAGGTCACAGGTGAGGATGTTACCAAACCTTGAGCAGCCATTCAAACCCATTTGTGTCAACTTCTGTGCATGTTATCAGGTCAAACTCACCATAGTATGTGAACTTTTGGTCAGGGTCATTTGTATGTTTTTGGCTGTCATGATTTGGTTTTCATCATGATTTAAAACACAGTAGTTTGACAAAAAATGGCTTCACCCAACCACTAACCATGAGTGTGAAAAAAAGGTTTTGCGTTCTCATTCATATTCTCTGAAAAAGGCCAAGTATGCCAAAATTCAGCAGGGGTATGTAAACTTGTGAGAGACAAACAATGCCCTGCTGTGTTACCTCTTGTCTGCTCTCAGCAGGTACCATCTTCATTGTTAGACCTCTCTACCTCTGTGCTGTCTGTTATCTATCCAATAATACATTATATATACCCATAGCATTTCACTAGTCACCAGCAATGGATAGAGGCAGCACATGCAATATTGCTTTTAGAAACTCTACACACAGTGTTCTGTTGGGCTACAGTACATTCCCTTCCATATCAAGTACTTCTATCTAGTTCAATTTACCCCTCTCCTATCCCACAGACCGTCTTGACAATACAAGAGACTTGCTGTTTACTGAGCTGACAAGCAGCCACTTTATGTTAAAGGGGTTGTCCACTTTAAGCATACTCCAGGCAAATAATTAATATTGTTTGTGTAAAGAAAAGTCATACTCATAAAGTTCATTCTTTACTTCTTGTTGATGTCATACAGGTGGCCAGCTTATTAGTATCACACAGCTCTGATTACACTGTGTGATATATATCGAGCCAGTCACCTGTGTGACATCACATGACCATGGACCGGAGTTTATCTACAGGAAGTAAAGAATGAAGCTTCCTGTTGCATGAAAGCAAGAAGCGATCTACAAAAACTGTGAGAAATTGATACAAAAAGTATAGTGGATATAAACGTAACTTTTCATTCCACAAACAATATCAATTATTTGCTGATATGCGCTTACAGTGAACAACCACTTTAACAGCAGATGACACTAGAACAAACTTGTAAGTTTGATAACTATAAGCAACATGTTATTTAGATTTCTTTGAGGAAAAGTAGTTTCATCGGCAAATGTAATCATGGCCCCAACAATGCCATGCCTTAGCTAACCCTACTGAAGTGTAGTGTGTTTATAACTCCTACTACTAAATGTCTTATTAAAAGATAATAGAAGATAAATTAAGTTGTGGTCACTGTTTCCAAGGTAACCCCAAACCTGTACTTTTAATAACCTGTCAGGCTCAATTTCCCTGCAAGTGCTGTGTAAATTCAATTTTAATCTATGCGTATGCGCATGACGGTGTGACAGTATGGTGCACTCGATTTCAGTTTTTTTTTTGGGGGGGGGGTGGCGAGGTTCTTTTGTTCCTTCTTTCTGAAAGACATGTTAGTTGTTGTGTGAAAGGGCAGTTCTGCGTTCTGCTAAGCAAAGAAAGAACACAAGTACAATAACAGGTGTCTGGTGCTCCAAACAAAAAAATTCACATAAAGATAAAAAATTTTATTTAACCTAAAAATGAACTGTTTGTCAGCTATTATAGTGCTCTACACAATATTGTTTAAACCATCTCATTGCCAGGCATTTCTGGAAATTTTGCCACAATAATGGCCAGAGCAATTTTTACAATTTTGATATTTACAAATAAAACCAAATTTACAGCAAATAGAATTATACTTAACCCCAACTAACCATATATTTTCTGAAAGCAGACACTTGCCCCATTATTAAAATTGCATTTAAGCGTTTATAGACATAGGCAAATGCATGCAATTTTGATTGAGTGTAAAATTTTATTTTAAAAAAACAATACATAGAATTTGGCTCCAGAAAAAATTAATTAATACATCTCCTAAATGTCATAGATAAACATGTGTAGAGTTCACATCATAGTCATATGTTCATATGAATAAATCATCATAATATCACTAAAACTGAAATGACTATCTGCTTTTCAGATAGAGATTTTAATACGGTCACAACCTACAAAATATACTATTGGGTATATTTTTGCAGAAAATTGCACTCAGGCTTCCTAGGGTAGTAACGGCTCTCTGACCACAAGGGGAGCTGTTGCTTTACAAGTGAAATTAAGTGTTTAAAGGAAACCTACCACTTCTGATGGTAGGTATTAGATGTAAACACCGGGCACCAGCTCAGGGTGAGCTGGTGCCGGAGCTTACCTTAGCTAGTGTTTTAAACCGCTATATGGCGGTTTAAACACATTTTAATTTACAGCCCCGAGGTGGCTTCGGCGCTGTGCGCCTCCATAGGAAGTGCCGGAGGCGCGCGCGCAGCGCCGAAGCTACCTCGGGGCTGTAAATCAAAATGTGTTTAAACTGCGATATAGCGGCCCTATCCACAGCTCTCCTGATTTCCATCTTGCTAGCAACCAGACTGACACTGACATGTCAGATTACATAATCACAGTACCTATGTGTCCACTCGCTAGTTTAGAGAGAGTGCTACAAACTGCAAGTGAGGGTCCGTTCACATCTCCGTTAGGTCTTCGGTTATTTCCTTCTGGTAATTTGAGCCAAAATCAAGACTGATGGAACGGAACAGGCACATGTCATTTCAGCGACTTCACAGAGGTAAGGTATAAAGAGAAGACTTGCACATGTTCAGTTATTTTGAGCCAAAACCAGTAATTGTTTAACACACAGAAGACCGAACGGCAATGTGAACAGGCCCTTAGGGTGCGTCCACATGTTCAGTTTTTCAGATCTAGTTTTTTTATATCCAAACCTGTTTAAAGGTTGGGGTACGCTATGCTATTTTCTATGAACTTTGCCAAAATTGTTAAGCTTCATTAGTAAACTTTATTTATGTAACATATCTGTTCCACAGAGCTTCGTCGTGCAGTAAGAAGCAGTTTATGGAGAAAAGATGCCAGTGGCCATAAACATGAGTATGGTCCAGAGGAACATGTTGAAGAGGATATGTACAAGAAGACATGCACAACATGTGGTCATGAATTAAATTATGAAAAAATGTGAATTTGATGAAGTAGAATTAAACCTTATATTTAAAATAAAATATGAACCTGCTTAAAATTATTAATTGTTGATGCACTAGCCTTTTATCACAGTATGAATTGTTATTTAGTTTAACTTCTTCCTGCAATTTGATGTTCAGGGAGTATGAAGAGGGCTGACGGGTGCTGGCACCTATCGGTGAGCTCCGTAATGTCATCAGGACATGAGATCTGTTGCCAAGTCAGCCAGGAGTTTATGGCAAACTCTCAGGCCTTCATACAAAAAATTACAGTATGTGGAATCAATTTTTCATAAAACTTCTAGATTTCCTAGAAATGGTCAAGGACAGGAGATCTCCAATTCTCAAATAACGCATCCACTGAATAGTGTCCAAACAATGACCATAAAAGTTTACTTTTCAAACTTGTATAAACTTTACTTCAAGACATTACCCATTAGCATTTTCTTCATAAAAGACCATACAATTGCTCTGTATCGGCTTTTATATTTATAGTTTGTTCATTAATATTTATATATAGCTTGCAATATTGTTTCAACCTTGGATTGCCTAAGCCAGCTTTTATACATTTGTACCTTTTATATTTTCACCGACCTAACATGATCGGCAAGTGAAATCATAACATCGATAAGCTTGACTCACATTTGTTGATCCACGGACAGAAACACTACTTCTTCTAGACGCCATAAAGCAATCTTATAAGCCTCATGTTCAATGTGACATTTTGAGGGACACGCCCCCTTCCTTCAGGGACTAATCAACCTGAGCTGGATGACTCATACACAGCAGCTGTGGGATGGTGCTGCAATTGATTACTTCTGGCTGTCAGAGACAACGCAGTGAATACAGCGTTCTCTGGAGCAGTGCATAATTAGGCTAAAAGGAAAAGTGCTGAGCCAGCCACAGGAGCAACAGAGCCTCATTATTATAATTTTATAATAGTTTTTTAGTTTTTTCAGCAAAACCACTCAATTCAGGGATTAAACAAGATATGTTTCTGCATCAGTGTAGCTACAGCATTCTCAAGGTACATTTGGTTCATAATGCATTAAATCAAATGGTAGATTTCCTTTAATGTATAAACTGGCTAAGTTCTGAAGGTGTTAAAAAAAATGTTCAGCAGCAGCCTCCCCACACTAATAAAACATCCAGCAGCAATCGGAGAGCTACATTACTTTAATGAAATGTCCACAGCAGAGTCACGGCGGCGGTTTCTACCCACAGCACCTCATGTAGTTGGTAGTTTTTAAAGTTGAAGCTCTATCAAAATATAAAAACGTTTATTCCTAATGGCGAATCCAAAAACAGAAAATGGTGGCCAAATGTCAGAATCAACACATTTTGCATCACATCAAATTTTGAATAAAAACGGATCAAAAGGTTGTATAGTCCCCATAATGGTGTACAGAGCTGTGTAAGGTGTCACTTTTTTTGCAACAAGATGACATAATAATTCTTTATTTATATAGCGCACACAGATTACGCAGCGCTGCACAAAGCGCGTCAAACCTTTTCATTGGTACCAAATTATGAAAAAGTTATGTGTCTGATTTGGGCAAAATCAAGATTTTTTTTATCCAAAGGTTTGAAGTTGTTTTAATCCTATTGGAACATAATAAAACCTATATAAATTTGGTTGTTGTAAAACAGAGCCCACAGGAAAATGAATACACGTTTATTTTTTCACCAATTTTACCACATTTGGAAGTTTTTAAAATACCATCACAATTTGTTGCATAGAAAAAAAAAATTAGATATTTGAGGATGGGGAGTAGAGATGGGCGAATTTGTCAAAATTAGATTCGACCAGGTTTGTTGAATTTTTCGAATCATGTCGAATCACGTTAAAAACCAGGTATTTCCTGGCTGCAGAGAGCCTGTAGGGTGTTGTAGAACGTTGTGCCATGCTCAGATATGCATAGGGAGCGTGGTTTGGGCTTCAAACTGTTTTAGTATAACACGCACATGACAGCCGCTCTTAGAATCGCTTCACTCTTCACTTCCATGTGCACTTACATAGGCCAACTTCCCCAAATAAGTGAAGCGGGAACACAGCCTGATAAGATAACGTCTGTGCCAGCTCGAAAGGACCAAGCTGAGGGCCAAGATCCCACTATAACATCAAAGAGTGCACTCTTTTTACACTGACATCAGATGATTCCATAGATTACTACAGAACCTGTCCTGTTAAATGCTGATACATGTAGAAAGCCACCAAAAGTTGTGAGAGGATGTCGGCAGTAATTTTGCATTGACGTCACCGATCATTTTGCCCTTCGTTTCATCTGTTATTGTTCGCTTTCAATCCGTCAATAATCCATCAGTATTGCTAAAGCCAAAAACAAACAGGATTTGATCCAAAACAGAGATGACTAGCAAATGGGATACTTGCATGTCCTCTGTGTTCTGTATCCACTCCTGCTTTTGGCTATTAATCCTGAGGCTTTTCATTCCTTCTGACAGATTAAATGAAAGGGAAAACCAAACATAGTGGCAACGTCATAGAGTGGTGGAGGGTGAAAAAGTATGGAAATCACAGGGTGTTCCAGGAGACAGCGGTCAGTTGGCAGTAGCATGAGAAGGCTGCAGAGTGGCTCAATAACAAATTATGGAGGTGGAGGCAACATGGTAACCCACAGAGTGGCACAATGACAAAGTGTGGAGGTGGCAGCAGCATGAAGTCTGAGAGTGGGACAATGACAAAGTGTCGAGGTGGCAACAACAGCATGAGGTCAAAGAGTGGCACAATGACAAATTCTGGAGCTGTCAGCAACATGGTAGGCCACAGAGAGGCACAATGACAAAGTGTGGAGGTGCCAGCAGCAGCAGGAGGTCAGAAAGTGTCACAATGACAGTGTGGAGGTGGGTGACAATTCCAGTCCCTGATAAAGAAAGTGGGAGGCAGATGGAGCAACTGGCAGCAGATGTGTGGCAACAGGCGGGTGGCAGCATCAGAATAGTGGCTTAGGCAGGTAGTTAGAATCCAGACTCATTTCTCAACGTTTGGGAGAGGCGTCATGGCTGATCTAATCTGATGCATAAGGCATTGGTCTGTTGGAATCCTGGCCAATCCACACCTGATTCATAAGATTACGTTACGGATAGACAAGCGGGTTCTCCTTGGGGTAACGATGGCCCCTTGCGGCACTGAACACCGCTCTGATCCCACACTACTGGCCGGCCAGGATTCTCTACTGCAAATTTCGCAAGTTGCGGCCACACATCACGTTTGGCTGCCCAGTAGCCCAGGGGATCCTCTACCTGCGGTGGTAGAGTGCTGTCCAAGTAGGCCACCACCTGCTGGTGCAGGGTCTGTTCCATGTCCCCCAAAACGGAAACCCTGGGATTGGAACATAAATCACTCTAGAAACGATGTGGATTTTACGCAGAATTCACCCTGAGCTTGCATGTCTCCCTTGAGTAAAACAGGGATTGAGTTTGCGATTTGATACCCAATTTCTCCTGAGTGTAACAATACCCCATATGTGGTGGTAACCTGCTGTATGGGCACACGCCAGGGCATCGAAGGGAAGCTGCGCGTTTTCACCTTGGATTGCCTAGCCAGCTTTTAACATTTGTATCTTTTATATTTTCAAATCACCGACCTAACTATGTCGGCAAGTGAAATCAAACATGGATAAAGCTTGACTCACTTTGTTGATCCACGGACAGAAACACAACTTCTTCTAGACGCCATAAAGCAATCTTATAAGCCTCCATGTTCATTGTGACAATTTTGAGGGACACGCCCTTCCTTCATCAGGACTAATCAACCTGAAGCTGGATGACTCACCACACAGCAGCTGTGGGATGGTGCTGCAATTGATTACTTCTGGCTGTCAGAGACAACGCAGTGAATACAGCGTTCTCTGGAGCAGTGCATAATTAGCTAAAGGAAAAGTGCTGAGGCCAGCCACAGGAGCAACAGGCCTCATTATTATAATTTATAATATGTTTTTTTAGTTTTTTTCAGCAAACCACTCATTCAGGGATTAAACATAACAGATATGTTTCTGCATCAGTGTAGCTACAGCATCTCAAGGTACATTTGTTCATAATGCTTAAATCAAATGGTAGATTTCCTTTAATGTATAAACTGGCTAAGTTCTGAAGGTGTTTTAAAAATGTTCAGACAGACAGCCTCCCCACACAATAAAACATCCACATGACAATCGAGAGCTACATTACTTTAATGAAATGTCCACAGCAGAGTCACGGCGCGGCTCACGTGTTTCTACCATGAGCACAGATAGTCATGTCAAGTAGTTGGCCTAGTTTTTAAGTTGAACTCATCAAAATCTACAAAGTTTTCCTAATGGCGAATCCAAAAACCGCAAAAGATGGTGGCCCCATCAGTAATCAACACATTTTGCATCACTCAAATTTTGAATAAAACGACTCAAAAGGTTTTATAGCTCCCCATAAGGTGTCGCAGCTTGTAAGGGTTTTTTTTGGCAGCAAGATGACACATAATAATCTTTATCTTATAGCGCACAGTTACGCAGCGCTGCACAACGGTCAAACCTTTTCATTGGTACCAAATTATGAAAAAGTTTATGTGTCTGATTTGGGGCAAACAAGATTTTTTTTTTTTATCCAAGGTTTGAAGTTGTTTTAATCCTATTGGAACATAATAAAAACCTATATAAATTTGGTTGTTGTAAAAACAGAGCCCACAGAAAATGAATACACTTTTATTTTTTTCACCAATTTACCACATTGGAAGTTTTTAAAATACCATCACAATTTGTTCATAGAAAAAAAAAATTAGATATTTGAGGATGGGGAGTAGAGAGGGCGAATTTGTCAAATTGATTTCGACCAGGTTTGTTGATTTTTCGATCATGTCAATCACTTAAAAACCAGTTATTCCTGGCTGCAGAGAGCCTGTAGGTGTGTTGTAGAACGTTGGTGCCATGCTCAGATATCAAGGACGTGGTTTGGGCTTCAAACTGTTTTAGTATAACACGCACATGACAGCCGCCTCTAGAATCGCTTCACTCTTCACTTCCATGTGCACTTACATAGGCCAACTTCCCCAAATAAGTGAAGCGGAAACACAGCCTGATAAGATAACGTCTGTGCAAGCTCGAAAGGACCAAGCTGAGGGCCAAGATCCCACTATAACATCAAAGAGTGCACTCTTTTTCACGACATCAGATGATTCCATAGATTACTACGAACCTGTCCTGTTAAATGCTGATACATGTAAAAGCCCAAAAGTTGTGAGAGGAGTCCGCATGTAATTTTGCATTGACGTCACCGATCATTTTCCCTTCGTTTCATCTGTTATTGTTCGCTTCAATCCGTCAATAATCCATCAGTATTGCTAAAGCCAAAACAAACAGGATTTGATCCAAAACAGGATTGACTACAAATGGGATACTTGCATGTCCTCTGTGTTCTGTATCCACCCTGCTTTTGGCTATTAATCCTAGGCTTTTCATTTCCTTCTGACAGATTAAATGAAAGGGAAAACCAAACATAGTGGCAACGTCATAGAGTGGTGGAGGGTGAAAAATATGGAAATCACAGGTGTTCCAGGAGACAGCGGTCAGTTGGCAGTACATGAGAAGGCTGCAGAGTGGCTCAATAACAAATTATGGAGGTGGAGGCAACATGGTAACCCACAGAGTGGCACAATGACAAATGTGGAGGTGGCAGCAGCATGAAGTCTGAGAGTGGGACAATGACAAGTGTCGAGGTGGCAACAACACATGAGGTCAAGAGTGGCACAATGACAAATTCTGTAGCTGCAGCAACATGGTAGGCCACAGAGAGCACAATGACAAAGTGTGGAGGTGCCAGCAGCAGCAGAGCCAAAAGTGTCACAATGACAGTGTGGAGTGGTGACAATTCCATCCCTGATAAAGAAAGTGGGAGGCAGATGGAGCAACTGGCAGCAATTTGTGTGGCACAGGCGGGTGGCAGCATCAGAATGTGGCTTAGCAGGTAGTTAGAATCCAGACTCATTTCTCAACGTTTGGAGAGGGCGTCATGGCTGATCTAATCTGATGCATAAGGCATTGGTCTGTTGGAATCCTGGCCAATCCACACCTGATTCATAAGATTACGTACGGATAGACAAGCGGGTTCTCCTGGGTAACGATGGCCCCTTGCGGCACTGAACACCACCGCTCTGATCCCACACTACTGGCCGGCCAGATTCTTCTACTGCAAATTTCCGCAAGTTGCGCCACACATCACGTTTGGCTGCCCAGTAGCCCAGGGGATCCTCTACCTGCGGTGGTAGAGTGCTGTCCAGTAGGCCACCACCTGCTGGTGCAGGTCTGTTCATGTCCCCCAAAACGGAAACCCTGGGATTGGAACATAAATCACTCTAGAAACTATGTGGATTTACGCAGAATTCACCCTGAGCTTGCATGTCCCCCTTGAGTTAAACAGGATTGAGTTGCGATTTGATACCCAATTCTCCTGAGTGTAAACAATACCCCATATGTGGTGTAACCCTGCGTATGGGCACACGCCAGGGCATCGAAGGAAGCTGCGCGCTTAGAGCAGATTATGCATCTCATTTCTTTTTAACAGCTAAACAATCTTTATTTTTTGGGGGCAATTTGACAAATAAGGGCTTATTTTCAGCGATATGAGATGCACTTTACAAATACTTAATTTTAGTTGGTATTGGCTTTTGATGAGAATTTTATTAACACTTAAATGTACCGTATATACTCGATATAAGCCGACCCAGTATAAGCGAGACCCCTATTTTACCACCAAAAACTGGGAAAACCTATGACTCGGTATAAGCGAGGGTGTAGTAGCCAGCCTATGCCCCCTAGCAGTTCTACACCACTTTCCCCCCCTCAGGTTACAGCCAGTCCGCTCCCCCCTGTATGTTGAGCACATTTTAAAAAAATAAAACTTAATTCTCACCTTCGGCGATACTCACCCCACAGTCCTCTGCGGTGGCTCTCGATCCCGGCAGCGTCTTCTGTCTTCTCTTGCTGCGGCGGAGGCGCGTCCATGCGATCTCCCCGCGGCGCTCACTATGATGCGGCGGTGTCGCCGCTGATGATGTCACAAACAGCCTCCGCATCATAGTAAGCGCCGGCGGGGAGATCGCATGGACGCGACTCCGCCGGCAAAAAGAGAAAGAAAGACAGCCGCACCGGGGATCGAGAGCCACCAACGAGGATCGGAGCCGGCGCCGTGGATCGGGGGTGAGTATCGCCGGAAGGGGAGAGCTAAGTTTATTTATTTAATGTCTGAACATCGGGAGCCGCCGATGATGGATCCGGGCACCGGAGGGTGAGTATTAACATTTATTTTTTTTAATTGACTCGTGTATAACCGAAGTAGGTTTTTCGGGAAAAAGGGTAGAGCACATTTTGGAAGAGTAGGAACAAGGGCATATTGGGCCTTCAACAAGCCTTTTCAGAGTAAATTTCTTGATTATAGGGATGAATGCCCAAAATATGGAAAAATTAAGGCCAATCTCATACACAGTCTGTGGTACTATCAAGCAATGAAAAAATTTATGGAAATTAGCATTTCAGCTCATTGAGTTTGTATTGGGTGAATATGTGGAGATCAATGGGTGGAGGGGCATTTTTCAGTATCATGAGGGAAGTACCGTATATACTCGTGTATAAGCCGAGTTTTTCAGCATAAAAAATGTGCTGAAAAACCTCACTTCGGCTTATACACGAGTCAATTAAAAAAAATAAATGTTAATACTCACCCTCCGGTGCCCGGATCCATCGGCGGCGGCTCCCGAAGTTCAGCACATTAAATAAATAAACTTAGTTTTCACCTTGGATTGCCTAGCCAGCTTTTAACATTTGTATCTTTTATATTTTCAAGAATTCACCGCCTAACTAGCGGCAAGTGAAATCATACATGGATAAAGCTGACTCACTTTGTTGATCCACGGACAGAAACACAACTTCTTCTAGACGCCATAAAGCAATCTTATAAGCCTCACATGTTCATTGTGACATTTTGAGGGACCACGCCCTTCCTTCATGGACTAATCAACCTGAAGCTGGATGACTCACCACCACAGCTGTGGGATGGTGCTGCAATTGATTACTTCTGGCTGTCAGAACAACGCAGTGAATACAGCGTTCTCTGGAGCAGTGCATAATTATGCTAAAGGAAAGTGCTGGAGCCACCACAGGAGCAACAGGCCTCATTATTATAATGTTATAATAGTTTTTTAGTTTTTTTCAGCAAAACCACTCATTCAGGATTAAACATAAACAAGATATGTTTCTGCATCAGTGTAGCTACAAGCACTCAAGGTACATTTGTTCATAATGCTTAAATCAATGGTAGATTCCTTTATGTATAAACTGGCTAAGTTCTGGAAGGTGTTTTAAAAATGTTCAGCAGCAGCCTCCCCACACAATAAAACATCTCACAGACAATCGAGAGGCTACATTACTTAATGAAATGTCCACAGCAGAGTCACGGCGTCGGCGGTTCTCTACCCACAGCACCGTCATCGTCATGTTAGTTGGTAGTTTTTATAGTTGACGACTCATCAAAATTAAAACGTTTTCCTAATGGCGAATCCAAAAACCAGAAAATGGTGGCCCCATCAGAATCAACACATTTTGCATCACTCAAATTTTGAATAAAAACGCTCAAAAGGTTTATAGTCCCCATAAGGGTGTACAGCCGAGCTTGTTAAGGTGTCTCTTTTTTTGGCACAAGATGACACATAATAATTCTTTATTTATAGCGCACACAGATTACGCAGCGCTGCACAAACGCGCTCAAACCTTTTCATTGGTACCCAAATTATGAAAAAGTTTATGTGTCTGATTTGGGCAAACCAAGATTTTGTTTTTTTTTATCCAAGGTTTGAAGTTGTTTTTAATCCTATTGGAACATAATAAAACCTATATAAATTTGGTTGTTGTAAAAACAGAGCCCACCAGAAAATGAAATACACTTTTATTTTTTTCACCCAATTTACCACATTGGAAGTTTTTAAAATACCATCACAATTTGTTCATAGAAAAAAAAAATTAGATATTTGGGATGGGGAGTAGAGAGGGCGAATTTGTCAAAATTGATTTCGACCAGGTTTGTTGATTTTCGATCATGTCAATCACTTAAAAAAACCAGGTTATTCCTGGCTTGCAGAGAGCCTGTAGGTGTGTTGTAGAACGTTGTGCCATGCTCAGATTCAAGGTACGTGGTTTGGCTTCAAACTGTTTTTAGTATAACACGCACATGACAGCCGCCTCTTAGAATCGCTTCACTCTTCACTTCCATGTGCACTTACATAGGCCAACTTCCCCAAATAAGTGAAGCGGAAACACAGCCTGATAAGATAACGTCTGTGCAAGTTCGAAAGGACCAAGCTGAGGGCCAAGATCCCACTATAACATCAAAAGTGCACCTTTTTCACGACATCAGATGATTCCATAGATTACTACGAACCTGTCCGTTAAATGCTGATACATGTAAAAGCCCAAAAAGTTGTGAGAGGATCTCGGCATGTAATTTTGCATTGACGTCACCGATCATTTTGCCCTTCGTTTCATCTGTTATTGTTCGCTCAATCCGTCATAATCCATCAGTATTGCTAAAGCCAAAACAAACAGGATTTGATCCAAAACAGGATTGACTACAAATGGGATACTTGCATGTCCTCTGTGTTCTGTATCCACTCCTGCTTTTGGCTATTAATCCTAGGCTTTTCATTCCTTCTGACAGATTAAATGAAAGGGAAAACCAAACATAGTGGCAACGTCATAGGTGGTGGAGGGTGAAAAATATGGAAATCACAGGGTGTTCCGGAGACAGCGGTCATTGGCAGTATCATGGAAGGCTGCAGAGTGGCTCAATAACAAATTATGGAGTGGAGGCAACAGGGTAACCCACAGATGTGGCACAATGACAAAGTGTGGAGGTGGCAGCAGCATGAAGTCTGAGAGTGGGACAATGACAAGTGTCGAAGGTGGCAACAACACATGAGGTCAAGAGTGGCACAATGACAAATTCTGAGCTTGCAGCAACATGGTAGGCCACAGAGAGCACAATGACAAAGTGTGGAGGTGCCAGCAGCATGCAGAGCCAAAAGTGTCACAATGACAGTGTGGAGTGGTGACAATTCCAGTTCCCTGATAAAGAAAGTGGGAGGCAGATGGAGCAACTGCAGCATATTTGTGTGGCACAGCGGGTGTGCAGCATCAGAATGTGGCTTATGCAGGTAGTTAGAATCCAGACTCATTTCTCAACGTTTGGAGAGGGCGTCATGGCTGATCTAATCTGATGCATAAGGCATTGGGTCTGTTGGAATCCTGGCCAATCCACACCTGATTCATCAAGTTACGTACGGATAGACAAGCGGGTTCTCCTTGGGTAACGATGGCCCCTTGCGGCACTGACACCACCGCTCTGATCCCACATCTACTGGCCCGGCCAGATTCTTCTACTGCAAATTTCCGCAAGTTGCGGCCACACATCACGTTTTGGCTGCCCAGTAGCCCAGGGGATCCTCTACCTGCGGTGGGTAGAGTGCTGTCCAGTAGGCCACCACCTGCTGGTGCAGGTCTGTTTCATGTCCCCCAAAACGGAAACCCCTGGGATGGAACATAAATCACTCTAGAAACTGATGTGGATTTACGCAGAATTCACCCTGAGCTTGGCATGTCCCCCTTGAGTAAACAGGATTGAGTTGCGATTTGATACCCAATTCTTCCTGAGTGTAAACAATACCCCCCATATTGTGGTTGTAACCTGCGTATGGGCAACACGCCAGGGCATCGAAGGGAAGCTGCGCAGCTTAGAGCAGTTATGCATGCTCATTTCTTTTTAAACAGCTAAACAATCTTTATTTTTTGGGGGCAATTTGACAAATAAGGCTTTTTTCAGCGATATGAGATGCACTTTACAAATACTTAATTTTAGTTGGTAATTGGCGTTTGATGAGAGATTTTATTAACACTTAAATGTACCGTATATACTCGGATATAAGCCGACCCTGAGTATAAGCGAGACCCCTAATTTTACCACCAAAAACTGGGAAAACCTATGACTCGTGTATAAGCGAGGGTGTAGTAGCCAGCCTATGCCCCCTCAGTTCACACCACTTTCCCCCTCAGGTTACGCCAGTCCGCCTCCCCCCTGTATGTTGAGCACATTTTAAAAAAATAAAACTTAATTCTCACCTTCGGCGATACTCACCCCACAGTCCTCTGCGGTGGCTCTCGATCCCGCAGCGTCTTCTGTCTTCTCTTGCTGCCGGCGGAGGCGCTCCATGCGATCTCCCCGCGGCGCTCACTATGATGCGGCGGTGTCGCCGCTGATGATGTCACAAACAGCCTCCGCATCATAGAAGCGCCGGCGGGGAGATCGCATGGACGCGACTCCGCCGGCAAAAAGAAGAAAGAAAGACAGCCGCAGCCGGGGATCGAGAGCCACCAACAGGATCGAGAGCCGGCGCCGTGGATCGGGGGTGGAGTATCGCCGGAAGGGGAGAGCTAAGTTTATTTATTTAATGTCTGAACATCGGGAGCCGCCGATGATGGATCCGGGCACCGGAGGGTGAGTATTAACATTTATTTTTTTTAATTGACTCGTGTATAAGCCGAAGTAGGTTTTTCGGGAAAAAGGGTAGAGCACATTTTGGAAGAGTTGTGCTGAAAAACTCGGCTTATACACGAGTATATACAGTATATAGGAAAAGAAAATTGTAAATTCTGATTTGCTTTCTTCTTGTATTTTTTGGAGGTCTTACACCGTACCATAAAAATAACATAATCTCATTACCTCATTTATATAGTTTTTTAAATATATTTTTACAATTTTACTGAAGAAAAACTAATATTGGGAAAATCGCATTTATTTTCATAACGCCATCTTTTCGGAGACATAACTTTTTTATTTTTTGGTTGACAGAGCTGGTTTAGGTCTTACTTTTTACTTGTTGAGTTGTTCTCGTCAGTGGTACCATTTCGGCGCACATTTCACTTTTTGGAACATTTTTGTGAATGGATTTTTATGAAAAATTAACATTTTTGGAAATTTTTTAGGGTTTTCTTTTTACAGCATTCACCAAGCTGATCTACTAATGTTACTGATTTATTGTACAGATTGTTAGGGATGCGGCGTTACCAAATATGTGGGGTTTTTTTCATGATTTTATGTTTTTTGTACTTTATTAGGTATGTAGAAGGAATGTTGGTGTTTAGGGGGCTTTCGTAATGGAATCAAATCACACTCGGGCGGCCCATCGCATATGCGTTTCTATGCAAACGTGTGCGATCGGCAATCAGCACCCGGTGTCCTGCATTTACATAATACAAGCCATTACAAAACGGAATCAAAGGGCTGACGTGTGTCAACACCCTTAGGATGCAATCAGATTTTGGGTGATGCCACACATGGCGTTTTGAACCTGTTTTTGGTCCGATTTTAAGCAGTCCGTTAAAAAACGCATGTTTTAAATGCCTTTTCAAAAAACAGATGCGTTTTTGGACGGACTGCTTAAAAATGGACTAAAAACGGGTTAAAAACGCCATGTTGGCATCACCCTTTAGGTAGTTTTAGGTGAGGTTAATTTAACAGGTAAAAGACATTTGTGAAACTGTTTTCCCCTTCAAAATCAGATGGCAGGCTACTAGAGATCAGCAGTAAAATTGCTAATATTAGCAAACAGACCCTGCAGGGTTAAAGTATACTGGAGGGACTTAAATAATGGTAAAAAAATATTAAAAGAAAATATAAAAATTTTTTTTTAACAAATACTAAATCGCCCCTTTCCCTAGACATATAAAAAGAAACAAACTGTAAATGATACTTATTGCCGCGTCCCAAAATGCCTGTTATATCAAATTATAAAAAATAAATATTTGAATTAAAAAATTATCAAATAGTCATATACCGTATATACTCGTGTATAAGCCAAGTTTTTCAGCACAAAAAATGTGCTGAAAAAACTCAACTCGGCTTATACACGAGTCAATTAAAAAAATAAACTTGTATACTCACCCTCCGGCGGGCTGGATGCTCAGCGTGGCTCCCTGATGTCGGCGCGGCTCTTCTTCTTTCTTCGTTCTTTTTTAACAGCTGGCATAGACGCGGCCATGTTGTCTTCCTGGAAGGCGCTTACTATGACGCCATCAGCGGCAGCAACATAGTATGCGCCAGCCAGGAAGCCGTGTCCCTGCCGGCTGTACAGAAGAGGGAAGAAAGAAGAGGAGCCGTGCCGACATCGGGGAGCCGCACTGAGCATCGGGGCCCCCGGAGGGTGAGTATATCATTTTTTTTTTCAGCGCTGGCTCTTTACTACAGGGGGCAAGCTGGGCTGGCTGTATCCTACAGGGGGCAGGCTGGACTGGCTGTATACTACTGGGGGCTTGCTGGCTATATACTGGGGGGGGGGCTGTGACCAATGCATTTTACAACCTCGGCTTATACTCGAGTCAATGGGTTTTTCCAGTTTTTGGTGGTAAAATTAGGGGTCTCGGCTTATACTCGTGTCAGCTTATACTCAAGCATATACGGTAGTTCCCAAATAGATATAAGTTAATACACCAGCCCATATCACTAAAAAATTACACCTTAGGTCCGTACACCAAAGTGTGAAAAAGTTGTTAGCCTCAGAATATTAGCCTCAAAAATGGAAAATATTTATGTTAAAAATATTTACATTTTTAAAAATGTATTAACCCCTTAACACTGAAGCCACTTTTCACCTTCCTGGCACGTTAGTTGAAAAATTTTGGTGGTATGTTTGGTATTTATTTATGAAAAAACAATATTTGGTGAAAATTTAGAAAAATTCACGATTTTCGAAATTCTAAATGTTCTACATTTTTCATGCATAGCCATAACAGCAAAAAAAAGGATAACTAACATTAATTGAATGTCTGTTTTATGTTGACTTTATGTTTTTTTATGCATTCTCTCATTTTTGTAAGATGTTATGAGGCTTTGAACTTTAGGTCTGATTTTTTTTTTACAATTTCATAGAAAACACCAAATCATGCTATTGAGGGACCTGCTCGGATTTCAAGCCACTTTAAGAGGCCTAAATAAAAGTAAAACCCCATAAATTACCCCATTATAGAAATTACATCAATGTATGTAAATCAACTTTCATGCAAATCGTGTGCAATTTTGAAATGTTCATTTTTTGGGAGGTTAAATGAATGTGTTTTTCAAAAAATGTACACATTTTCAGTGGATAAAATACCAAAACGCTCCACAAAGTTTGTCACCCTATCTCTCCCGAGTATAACAATACCCCATATGTGGTGGTAACCTGCTGTACGGGCACACGCCAGGGTATTGAAGCAAAGCTGCGCCATTCACAGCAGATTATGCATCGTTCCTTTTTAACCCCTTAACGACTTGGCCTTTTTTAGCTTTTTCACTTCCATTTTTCACTCACCACCTTCAAAAATCTATAACTTTATTTTTTTCACATACAGAGCTCTGTGATTACTTATTTTCTGTGTAACAAATTGTACTTCGTAGTGACAGTATTTAATATTCCATGCCGTGTACTGGGAAGTGGGAAAAAAATGAAAATAGTGAAAAAACACATTTGCAACGTTTTCTTGTGGGCTTAGATTTTACAGCTTTCACTGTGCGGACCAAATGACATGTCTACTTTATTATTTGGGTCGGTACAATCACGTGGATACCAAATTTGTATAGGTTTTATAATGGTTTCATACATTTAAAAAAATTAAAACCTCCTGTACAAAATTTTTTGGGGGGATTTTGCCATCTTCTGGCGCCAATAACTTTTTCATACTTTGGTGTACGGAGCTGTGGGAGGTGTCATTTTTTGCGACTTTTGATGGTGTTTTCATTGCTATAGGACTTTTGATGCGACCTTTTGATCACTTTTTATTAATTTTTTTATATTTTTCAAAATGGCAAAAAATGCCATTTCGACTTTTGGACGCTATTTTTCCGTTACGGGGCTAAACGCATTTTCGGACGTGGCGATACCTAATGTGTTTCTGATTTTACTCTTTATTAATATTTTATATCAGTTCTAGGGAAAGGGGGGGTGATTTGAATTTTTTTTGATTTTTTAATAAATATATATTTTTTTTACTTTTACTATTTTTCAAACTCCCTAGGGTACTTTAACCCTAGGTTGTCTGATCGATCCTACCATATCTCATTTGCCTTACTGCAATATGGCAGTATATGGGGATTTTACTCCTCATTCATTCCAATGTGCTGATAGCAATTGTAATGAATGGTTTAAAACGAGACAGCTTGGGCCTTCGTGGAGACCCGAACTGTCATGGTAACGGTATCGCCGCTCCCCGTGACATCATCGGACAAATAAGAGCTTATTTCCGGCGATATGAGATGCCTTTACAAATACTAATTTTAGTTGGTTATTGGCTTATTGAAGATGATTTTATTAACTCTTAAATGTATGTAGGGAAAGAAAATTGTAAATTCTGATCTTCTTACAGTGTGTTTTTATTAGTATAACACTATGATACGGTGATACCTACTTGGGGAAAATCTCATTTATTTTCATATCGCCGTCTTTTCCGGAGCATAACTTTTATATTTATGGTTGACAGAGCTGGTCTAGGGGTTATTTTTTCGTGTTAAGTTGTTCTTGTTCAGTGTACCATTTTGGCGCACATAATGATCACTTTTTGGAACATTTTTGTGAATGGATTTTATGAAAAATTTACATTTTTGGGAAGTTTTTCGGTTTCTTCTTTTACAGCATTTACCGAGCTGGTCCAATAATTTTACTTTCTTATTTTGTACAGATTGTTACCGGACACAGCGATACCAAATATGTGGGGGGGGGGTTTCATGATTTTATGTTTTTTTGTACTTTATTAAGTATGTAAAGGGGATTGTGTGTTTGTAGGTTTTAGGGGAGTTTCACTTTAATGCATCTTTTTATTAAAAATTTTTAATAAAAAGTGTTTTAAAAAAAAGTGTTTTAAACTTTTTTTTTTTTTACTTTTATACAACGGTTTTAACAGATGTTTTGAAGATCGCATTGTTCAAGCTCTTATTTCTTTATATCCTATAACTTTCCTATATTCCTCATTCCTATTTTCCCTGCGCATGCTCAGTGTGTTTTACAAGCCGGTCCTTAAGGACTGACCGTCCTGGAGGACCACTGCTGATCCGCTGGAACCACGCGCACCACCTGTGGTAGCGTCATGGGGGGGGGGGGTGTTCCATCTAGTACAGGGCGGTCCCCTACTTAAGAACAGTCGACTTCATATGACCTATTTACAAACGGGCCCTGGATTTGGTAATTTTTTACTTTAGTCCTAGGCTACATGAAACGCTATAACAGTTACAAATGTGTCTGTAATGAAGCTTTATTGTTATCCTGGTTCTTATGACAACCCAACATTTTTAAAATCCAATGTCCACAGACACCACCAAAAAGTTCTGGCTGGGATTAACAATGAATAAATATACAGTCCGATTTACATACAAATTCAACTTAAGACAAACCTACAAGACCCTATCTTGTATTAACCACCCGGGACTGCCTGTACAGAAGAACCTTGCATGGTGTGGTCAGCGTGACCGCGCCGTGTAAGGGTTAACTCAGGGTTAACTCACATTGCGGGGGTAGTGGCGGGTGTCGGCTATATTATACAGCCAACACCCACTGCTTCTGGCACCGGCAAGTCCTTGCCCCAGTGATGCAGTCACTGTCCAATAATGGAAAGGAGTTAAAACCTACAAAACTTATATAAATTTGATATCCCTGTGATACGTACCGACCCAAAAATACATGCAAGTGTCTTTTGAAGCGCAGAATAAACTTGTAAAAACAGAGCCCCAAAGAAAACCACATGATGTGTTTTTTTTTCGTCAGTTTTCACTGTATTTGGAATTTTTTTTCCAGCTTTTCAGTACAACTGCATAGAATATTGATAGCACCACTAGAAAGTAATATTCCTCCCGCATCTGTGTAATGCTTTATGAATGAGAGTATAAAAAAACACTGAAACGTAAAAATGAGAAAAAAAGGGCTGAGTCCTGTAAGGGTTAAGATTTTCACAGCTGCTTACACTTCCACAAATGGAAAAAAAAAAAAAAAAGATTCAACCAGCCAGCACATGGTAAACATGCAAAAACGCATTGTGACGGTATCTTTCTGTGTATAGCACTCTTGCACAGCTATTCTTACATTGAAATGCCATGTTTCATAAATGTATCTTTCTACCTGGCTCGTTAGTATCACAGAGTAATAAGAGCTGGAAATACAATGAGCTGTGCACCTGTCTGCCATGGTCAGATTTCTGTCGACTAGAAATAAATAATGAAGCTTTCATAGGACAAGCAAGTAGAGCTAGAAAACCGTTAGGAATTGATACAGAAAGTATATTGGAAAATTGTATCACTTTTTAATTGTAAAACATAGCATTTATTTATGAACGGGAATATCCCTTAATGTACAAACACTACTCCCTCTTTTCAGACCATACTTGCTCACCATTCCTTCCCTCTGTCTTTAGTCACTCCCACAAGGAACCTCACTATCCAAACAAAATTCTAAGTAGATCTGTAACATGAATTTTATGTGCAGATTTTTTTTGTCCGATTTCTCTCATGTTTAGTGCATTTTGATGCAGATCTGCATGGGGTTTTTTTGCTACCAGATCTGACATTTCAAACAAACACAAAATCTGTGCCATCAGGTGGTTTTCACTCACAATAGACTATAATGTAAAAATATTGCTATAATTATTTTTGTTTTGCACAAAATAATATGAATCTATATTTCTTTTACCAATAATTTTCCCACTAGTGTTATTGCGGTGATAAATTTCTGCAAGGAAAATACGCAGTCAGCTAGGTGTGCATTCTGACTTTAGATAGCATAGAATATCAAAGCCCACTACTGTTCATCATAGCTTCTCTGACATTGCCTGCTGCTGATTGGACAGTATGAGAAAAATTAGCATGCCACACGTTCTCCAGCTCTTCCTCTCTGACAATACGCAGGATTATATGGTCAGATATGGGACTGATTCTCGCAACCGTGGGGGCTAGTAAGAAAATTCTAAGTACCCCCTGAAGATACAGCCCTTACAGAACGTATGCTATTCTGAGGTGGTGAAAGGTCCTCTTCTTGAAAGTGAATGTGATTTGGGAAAAGTAATATAGACGATACATGTTTTTCCCACATGGAAACCTTTGATCAATGTGAAAATAATTATGTCACTTATATATTATAGTGCTTTTACCGGTATTTATTTAGCGCACACAGACTTGGCAAGCTCTGTGTACACTGGGTAATCAGCAATGGATCGTGGCCAGGGAGGAAGCGCTAATAGTGTATAACATTAGACCAATTGTAAATGTGAAGGTGGAAGGTGCTCACTGTCTGTGGTTTGTGCTTCAGATAGGCACAGCACTATCCTGAACTCAAACAACAAGTATTTACGTGCTGCCTTCCAGGTGAGATCCCCTGTACAAAGTAGCCACACAGGACAGGATATATGGATAATGTTTTTCTAGTTGTGGTCTAATTAAATGGCGCAATCAGAACTAAACTAATTTTTATTGAATATCAGGTTTTAAAATGTCACAACATGTTTCTGGGAAAGTACCACTTTTCCAGTTTTCAAAGACTGAAAGGATAAGTAATTAATTCAGGGATAAAATCAGAGAAAAATAGAGTAACCCATATTAAAATAAAAAGGGAAAAGAGATACAAGAAAATCCATGATGTTTATAAAAGGTCTCCAGTATAGTAGTTTAAAATGATAAATAGAGTACAACATAAATTATAATAAAGTAAAAGGGCATTGTTTAGTTCATAGGTAAAATGTATCTGGTAAAATAGACAAATGCTACAGCTGCTGAAATAATTAAATTTAAAATATGTAAGATTCATATATGCCTCCACATGCACTCATGGGTGCCTCCAGCCACAAGTTTGAGACAATGTCTCTCTTCTACTCTACCCACTGATTTGGTAGATTTCTATATTAGGGAGCCTTGTTCTTTATCATATTTTGCACTATTATTATATATCACACACTTTTACCGATCGGGGGTTCACCACTGTGTTTAGATTGAGAAAGTCTCTTACTTTTTCTTGCTTGGTGGCTGTATTGGACCTCTGTTATTGGCTTTGGTCCTATGTATTCTTGATGTGTTTTTGTACACGTTTTTTAAATAGTTATCATATCTTGATGCATGGCATCCACTTGTCTGTATTGCCGTCTAATAAATTGTATATTTTCCAAGCCTATACACACTGACTTGTTCTTTGATTGCTCTGGATTTTGTTTATGGTGTGGAGGCTAATAATATTGATTATTAACTTTTTTTTTTTTTTAACCAGCAAAGCTTTATCTCTTGTGCTATATAGAACCCGTCACTGGCTGTATATGTGCAAATGTGGTGACAGACTACCTTTAAAAGATATTCAATAAAATTTAGTTTATACAAAACTTTTCGTATGTCATCTTGAAGATTTTTGAATTCTCTATGAACTGAAAGGGGGGAGGTATAAGAGAATAAGAATAGTAAGAATGCCAATATTATGTCAATAACCTTACACTTACTGACCCAATTACATATCTTAATTTAATCAAGCAGGAATTTTCACTACCTCCCATCACTATTAGCCCTTTCAGATTGGCAATTGTTTTTCACATCTGTGGTTCGCAATTTCATTAATGCCTCACAAGCCGTAATTTCGATAGGTGTTTTGCACATTGGATTGTATTTTTCACTGATCTGTTGTCCATGGAAAAAATAAATTAAAATTTATGAAAACATGACAAATTTTTTTTTTTTTTCACTGATGCGGACCAAAGAATCGTAGAGTCTATGGGTCTGCAAGAAAAAATAATAAAAACCACTGATGAAATATGGTCCTCGGTCCCCCCCTACCCACCACTTTTTAAGCTTTAAACCCAGGTTTGATGTTTTCAAGCATGTTTTTTGCGGACTTGGGACCAAAAAAGGGAAGGAAACAGAGCAAAACGGATGTGCAACTGAAGCCAAACGCCAATGTGAAAGAGCTCACACAGCCCTCCACTCTTGCAACCACCCACCGTAAGCTAGTCGTACAACAGGGAAGCCAGGCAACCCAACAAAATAAAACTGAATAAATGTGCCCAGGATTACTAACAATATTTGACGGGTTTAAAACCCAAAGAAGATTCCCTGATTACAAACCACCGTTTATACTGCACTCACATTCTCTTCCATTTGCATCTAATCTGCTTGAACATGTCCACCTGGAACTACTCTCTCTCACAACGCATTCTTAGACTTCAGTTAGGAATTTTAAAATTGAATTTTAGGTTGAAAAAGGATTGTTTGCTTGTCAAACAACCAACCTTTTGCCAAGGACTACTATTAATGGTCCATTTATGTGATCTCTTTAAAGCTCTGACAGTATCATAATGTCCATACACAACATTGCTCTATCCTTAGGACCCATAATGTTGTTACTTCCGCATTTAAATTTCTGGCTAAGAGCTCAATTAAGAGCCACAGCGTTCAGTACTACTCTCCTCGTATTAAGATAACCACCATCTCCTGCCGCAGACATCAGCTTTTGTTAGGGCCGTATCACAAGAACTGTGCAGCCCGTGTAAATTTGCCATATGGAGGCACAATCCCACGAACTTTACAACAGTGCAGTGGATGGGAGTCCCTGCATTATATATAATAATAATCTTTTATTTATATAGCAATATAATGAGAGGACGTTTACCTTGGCTGGCCAAACAACTCACCAGCAATGATTTGAACAGATAGGCTTAACTTTTCTTCGTGGGGAAACCCCCTTTAACCATTACAGTTCTGGTGTGGCTCTTCAGTGCCAGCAGAGGAATGTCCTGGCATTATATGTAATCAGGGACTCCCATGCACGTGCACTATGGTCACCTGTGGAATCATGCCACCATACCAGCATTTACTTGGATACACGCATTTGTGTGAAACAGCTTAGTCCATTAGCATTATCCTCTCTCCACATTTTTTGAACTCAACATGACCAAACAAAAAAAAAAAAACCCTCCATCCCCTCCCACCGGTCCATATCATACAGATGCAAATCTGCTGCCTTTAGGTAATCTCTGGCTCTGAACTTTTCCTTAATTATTTATGGCATTTCTACTAGATACTGGTGCAATAAATACCTAACATATAGAACCATTTTCCGTGTGTGAAAGGTCTCAAAAATTGCAAGATGTAATAACCCCTTTAAGCCACACCACCAATCCTATAACTGTTTAGCATTGTAAGGAGGCAGAATATAAGCTAAACCGGGACATGCACAGTTGTGTATTCTGGCATATATTCGTAAACACCATGTCCAGATCCTTTTCTGGACCAAATGAAAGGCTACATTTTTTTTGTCCTTTATCCACAGGTAAAACACAAGATCTAACCATAATAAAATGTATATATTTAGTTGCTGGAGCAACATGGGACACGGTCCCATATCAAGCCATTGTTCTTTAGGATATCCTACTGAATGAAACTGAATAAAACAAAATGTATCTTTGTATTTAAATTGAGACACTTTTCATAAAAATACATTTCACATGAAGGAAAAAAAAAATGCAACAAATTGCACAGTTGTACACAAAAAAAAATAAATAAAAACCAAAAATAAGGACATTGGCCACTAATATCCCATTATACTCCCTTACTTCACATAACAGGAGACATAGCAGAAACATTAAAAAAATAGTCTAGATTAAGACTACAGATGGGTGAATAGGGATGGAAGCCATAAGAGCTAAAGCATCATGGCTATATCCAAAACAAGCTGTTTTAACAACTATTATTAGATCGGTTCCAACCAAAGCCAGATATTTTTAGTTACTAAAGTCCGTTTTTTTTAAGTCTTGGATAAAAGCTTTTGCCAAAAGTCCTCACTCTGTACTTCAAACTGTGCAAAGACTACTAGCCTCTTAGGCCTGTTGAGCACAGAACTGCTGAAACACAGTCAGAATGTGATGATCCAATTCTCCAGTTGAACAAGAGGTTCTCCAAGTCAACATATACTGCTGTCGATATCTGGTGATGCTGTTAAAAAGAAAAAAAATTTATGTAAATCAGCATAGACAAGCATTTATATATTCAAAATTTAGTAATATACCAACCAGAAGAAAGATTTGTTTGAAGTCTTTCTATGCAGTTCTTATACCAAGGTGTAACCACATCTACCCCCCCGGTTTCACAAGCGGACTAAGTGCTCTGTGAGAATCATAATAAAACGCTGAAAGAAAAAAATGCTGAATTAACGCAGGTAAATAATGAATAAGAAAGAAAAAAAAAGTTATTTTATAAGCACTACCTGGAAAATGACAAGGAAAAGATTCTTTTTGTTCACTTTGTGCTGACTCCACCTTTTCTTGTAAGCGCTCAATTTTGCTCCTCCAAGGGTCCATCTTCCCTTCCACTATCCGTCATTATCCCTCTAAAAACGACAACACATATAGCCCTTCTCTTCATACAAGGAGCAACAAGGCTTTTTTTTGCATTCCAAAACAAACTGATTGCCTGAAGCCCAAATTGGACATAAAAATGTGTAAGTACAATCTTCCTTGATGAAAACGTGTCCAAATAAATACTTAGTACCCCCAAGGGTCCGATGTTTAATCAATATACTGAAGTGGAAATTAAAATTGAAATGCAGAAATTATAAAGTACAGCTCCAGTACCACAGGGTGTAAATGTGAGGTTGATGAAAAACACAACCGTTTAGAGTTCTGTATGCAATTGCAAGGGTAATGTATTTTATTTTAATGTATCTATAAGTTTAATAAAAATGCAATATCCCCATTAAGTCAACAGAATGAAGATTACTTCACATTTTCTAATATATTACAAGGGTTCATTTATTAGATTTAGAAGTAGATATTCTGTTGTCACAGAAAGCTGTATTTTGCAGAGTTTCTTCTTCATTGTGTGTGAAATTTAGAGGAGAAGGATAAAATGAACACATTGTTACTTTACAACGTTTATGCGCTGCTTGCTAGCCGTTGCTTGGCATCTTTCCAACTCCTTCTGGATTCTTTGGACTTGTTTATTCCATTTTTCTAATTGTGGAGTGCAAAGTTTCCCAAATGTAAAGCCTGACCCCACAAAAAAAATAAAAAAAAATAAAGGGACTTTCAGAGAACCTTTTTAGTCTATGTTGTATACATCTGTAGTAGGTTCACTGGACTGTACAGTGAAGAAATCCAAAACCTACATTTGGCAGAAAGCTAATGAAATTGATCCATCACCATCACTATGCCATTTGGAAATATGAGCGTGTTGGTTTTGAGATCAAACTGCAAGACTTTAACAACTTGTAAAAGAAATCTACATGAGAAAAAAAAAAGAAAAAAAAAAAATGTAACACCTCACAATACTTACGCTACGCTTGTCTTCATCTTGATCCTGGCTGTCCAAGCTTGAGAGAACACTGCTAGGATCAAGATCTAGAGGATCGTAGGCAACATGTGTAGACATTTTTATTATTTTTTGTGTAGATGGTATATTCCTTTAAGGTCTCATTCATATGTTTCTTTCATCACACACTGGGACGTACAAAGCCAACACTATACAATCTAAACAGTTTGCTTTTCTGCCTTAAATAACGGTCACTTTCTTCACTTAAGAAACACTCAGGTGGTTTTACTACTGTAAGTCATGCGATAACTTGGAGAGAAGAATCCAGTTGGCTACACGCACAATCGACACTTGTGTTCCGAATATTTTATCCACAAGCACGGCAACCATCGCAAAATACAAATTTATGTTACGTCACTGTGTAACATTAGAATCCCAATTATTAATAACTATATAATTAATTTAAAATCTTTCATCACGAAGTGACTTATTTTAAAGTGCCTTCATGACGCAGTTCATGTATCCAAAACATAGGAAAGTGAATACATCTTGGTTACAAGATAATAATAATAATAATACATAATAATAATAAATACATAATACTAATAAAATATATTTAAGCAAGGTTGTGGCACAATGATGACGCGGGCAAGCAAGTGTGTGTTGTCTCAGGTCGTGCAGGAAGAGAGCACTGACTGCGTACAAGTCCGTTTAGGCTTCCTATTCTGTGTATACAGCCATAGTAACAGCACTGAGTGCATAGTACCACACCACTATACAATCAAATGTGATTATATTTGCATACAACACAAGCTATAAAATCCCACAGTCCACATCATTTCCTAGCAGATTTTTTTTGGGGTTTTTTAAAGCAAAAAACAACGTTTGATCTAGAAAAGTGACATTGCTGCTCATTTTACATTTGTCTTGGGTGAAAAAAAAAAAAATAAAAATTAAAAAATATGTGTGAACATTGACAAATTACATCACTTAATCAGCCTAGTGTTTTAACCCAGCACAATTTTTTCTGCACAGAAAATCACAAATTCGCATTTACGGGGGGGGGGCTTCAGTTGCCAGCATATTGGGGTGTAGATCTATCTACAACAAAACCGTCAGTTTTTTGGAATTTGAATGTCAACTTATGTATGTATGCTTATGGAGTATACATCTGGCCTGCTGTAAGTAGTGTAAACCCACCTAGGAGATTTTTCCAGACATCATAAGTGCTCTCAAAATGTGAAGCCTCCCTCTCCCTCACTGTCTGAGAGAGCTTTAAATACTTCAGAAACCTATAAAATACAGGTGTTAAGAATTTTTACTGAAGGTGACAGTTTTATTATGAAGCGATAAGTTGGCCCATCATGACAAGCTGTGTCAATATGGCAAGTGCTACATAAACAGAAAAATAAATTTTATACTCACTTTGCAAGCTGCCTAATGAAGGCTAAATGATTTTGAAATTGCCAATTCAGCAGGACTGACCAAACACTTCTATTTTAAGAGGGTTGATCTTACTTTCCTTCATCTGACAGAAAAACAACATTTGTCAGAGGAGAATATTATGATACTGTTTGGTCTAATATTACACGGAAAAAAAAAAATAGAATGAAGTAGAAAACACAACATGACCGTCATCATCTTTGGTTAGAGTTCTGTATATCTTTTAAAAGGTTAAAAAGTCTTCACTGATCCGCTTTGTTTTTGATAGAATTGGTCCATGTTAATAGCATGGGGCATTTCCAGGCAGAGACCTAAAACATTGTATCATAAACTATTTTGTTATCAACTCCCCAAGCTGCTGTGGCCTCACTACAGAAAAGATACAGAACCATGGGCACGTAATGGTTTCTTGGACTTAATTGAAACCTAATCTTGGGAATGGTTCTTTCTTTTTGGAGATACAACTTCATAGAGCACATTTTGAAGTTAAAGGAACTAGGTTATGGGCAATTCAACAATGTACAAACCTGTGGCCTATTCTGGAAGACACAGTCTTCCACTAATCAGATCACATGCTGGGCGCCAATCCAACTCCATCAATCAGATCTTTCAATTAAAGCCCTGTAAATCTCAGATCCCGTGAATAGAAAACCTTGCTACCTACCCCCTGCTGATCAATTGTCAAGGTCACTTCCAGTGCTGCTCCTGAAGAAGTGGAATAATATAGAAACCAGATTCACTATTTGTTCTATTAAATTTTCTATGTATTATATCAGGACTTTTCCATTCCAAATCAATTTTTCCTTTCTTAATCCATAGGTATAATGACTTGTTTTCCAGGGGCGTAGTTTACAGATTCAGTTCACAGATTTTCCAATCATTTTCGGTTCAGGTGACATAATACATAACCATAGTGGAACACATCGAGTTATAGCTTAATTCCCTTTTCTCACGTCTTTTCCTGAACTTTATGGCCCTGATATAACCAAGCTTGAGAGGATTAGTCCCCATGTGATGAGGACCTCATTGCTTGAAAACATATTCATAGTATGTTATTACAATTGCTCTAAGGCTTATATAATCCCCAACCTTGGTATGCAACAAAATAACAATTTAACTAACCCTTTACCTATTGAAGTCCTTATGTTTAAACATAGGAAACAGTCTTGATAAATTTGAGTTCGTAGAAATATGGCACCCTATGCCCTAACTATTCAGTATATAGGTTTTTCTTTCTACATTCTCACAAAATAAAGGGCAACAACTCACTGATCACATCCTAAGATATGAATGAGAAAATATTCTAATATTGAATACTTTGGGCACTTCCTATACCTATGTTCCTGTGTACAGAAACCATGTATATCCTAACAAAGCACAAAAAAAAAACCAACCAGAAAAACAACAACTGAAATCAAATTTTTATTAACCAATTGAGGCCCTGATTTGTGATTACCCATGCCATCAGCTTTCTTTGTAGCTACGCGCATGCTCCAAAGAAGCATGTGCAGTACTCCAAGAAAGCCAACGCCTGGTGATGAACCAAGACTTTAACTAAACCTATGAAGTGGGGACTTGCATGGCTACTGCTGTGTGGAGTAGCCTGTGCCACGCACTAACACAACACACACAACACACACACACACACACTCTCCTTCCTCCTCTGCAGCTAATTTAAATATAAAACTTATTAATTTTTAACACGTTAGGTTTAGACCAGTCAAGGAGGCATCTACCATCAGATTGTACTTTGTTGGTAGATTTTCTTATATCTTCAGTACTCCAACTGTTTGGCCACCAACAGGGAACCTAACGTAGACAAGTCACAAACACTGAAAAAAGCAGACTGCCCAAGCAACACGGCAGATCCTTCTCTGGCACACAAGTCCCGCATCATACAGCTTTCTCTGAAATAATCTGCAAAAACCATATGAGCACAGGACCATGTCAACTTCAGTTTTCCAAAACTGGTTCCTGCTTTTAGCGAATAAAGCATGACCCATTCCGTCACCAATCGTGACCTTGGCTTGTATACATGGCCACCACTAATCATTCTGCTCAACAAAGAAATTCTAATATTTTGCAGTGTTCATATGTTTAATTTGGGGTCTGCATCTAATGTACTTTAAGCACATGTGTTGCATATTTGATGTATACTGTACAACATTTTTACATATAGTCCCATCTGTGAGCAGCATTTTTAAACATGTCAGATCAACCACCACTGGTGGTCCTGGAACAGAGCAAAGAGCCACCATTAAAAACAACAATTATGCACTAGAGTCCGAACCTTAAAGTGAACCATGCATCATTTCACCCACAACTACTAGCAACCTATGTATGGTACGAAAAGTCCTTTCTATTATTCCCTCTTTCCTTAATTTCCCAAATTAAGGATTTTTGACGTCTTTCTTCTCATCCAAATATCACTTCATGTTAGTGTTTGCAGGGGGTACGTCATCAAAGAACCCTTTCTTTTGTTTCTATAGAAATCTAGAAACAAGCAGCTTATAGCAGATTCCCATAAAGGTTCTGGGACCTTTATCTACAGCTAACATTTCAAGTTATGTATAAACCGATATTTAAAATAAGTATCTCACCTTCCATGTCAAAAATGAGGTGAGAGTGTCAGATTTGCCTTGAATTTTGGGGTGAATTTTATTAAGAGGTAAATAGTCTATATTTTCACAAGAAAGGGGATTTTTAAGAATGAAAGGACATACGGCACCATGCCAAAGGGAGTTCGTTTGTTTAATGGGGTAAAACCTTGGCCATCAGGTACTCTTTAACAATGTAAAGTTAAGGTGGTTTTGAAACTTACAATACTTATGACACACAAAAATGCCAACTTACTGCTACTCTCATCTGCCATATTTGAAGACGCATTTTGGCCCTCAGTTGGGTAAATCAAAAAGATGAATGACAAATCCGTCTTCGTTTGTAGTAATAAGTCAAGATGTGAGCAAAGAAAATAATAGATGAGTGGTAGACAGCATATTCAATTCCATTTATATAGGGATAATAAACTCTCCAACCATTTGTTTTGCAGGGAATAAATGCAAATGGTAATGCTAAAAAAATTCCCAGCACATTTTTGCAAACATACAGCATATTTACCATTTAAATTGTAAATCCGTAAATTTGTCACAACACGTTCACAAACCCAAAAAGAGACAACCCTAGAACAGTTGATGGGCGAACCTTTTAGCGCCGAGTGTCACCACCCAAAAAGACCGCAAACCCCCCTTAAGTTATCGCGAGGTGCCAACCAAAAATTAACATTAACTGCTCCCGTTCTTCAACACATCATATTGGCCTCCCTGAGACAGCAACAGCAGTAGAAAGATGGAAAAATTTGCAATCATTTTAGCTTCTTCCCGTGCCCCTGTGACCTTAGGGGCCAGCAGGAGTCCTCCAAAGATAATTCGGCCTTGTCTATTTATTCCCCTCTTCCTATTCCCAAGTAGCAAGTAAGAGTCTCAAATACGACTGAAAAAGCAGCTTCTTTTAAGTTGCTTGGAACTGCCTGAAGATTTTCTTCGAGTCCTGTCTGCGTGCTGGGGCCGATTGCCAAGTGTGCCCACAAAAAAGCTAGAGTGCCCGCCACTGGCCCCCGTGCCATAGGTTCGCCACCCCCCCAAAAACTGCCCTAGAAGATTACTAGAAAAGTCAGTCAGCTTTGGGTGTACATTCCAAATATGATGCAAGCCCCTAGTTTTACTTCAAACACCATTGTGGAAGGGGTTGGGGCTAGGGGATTTATAAAGCCATTTTGACGTTCATAAATGGTTTACCAGACACTGCTGTAATATTACTCCAAATATAGTACTGCTTCCTCGGCTAAAAATCTCTTCAGAATACTGAGTACTTTTACACTCTGCCAGAAAATTAGTGAGCTCAGTGTCCCCCCCCCCCCCCGCATATTGTATAAACTTGTGCCATTACAAATAACTACCTCATGCATTTTTTTCCAAGACTTCCTCGAACAACTGGGGTTTAGGTCATCCAAGTCCTTTACCAGACAATCTGCTGCCCTAAAATAAAAAGATGATTTCCATTATAGAAGCGAAACCGTTATCCAAGTGAAATCTCAGTAAAGTTTTGCACTTCCATCTGCTTTGGCTGTTAAAGTACTTGGTCTATTTACACTGTTAATGATCAGCAAATGGTAGAACAGATGGCTGGTTTTTAGCAAAGTCCTTACCAGCCTTCCATTCCATCTAAACTGAAAGTTACTCAGTGGTGAGAAAACAATTTATGAACCTGCAAAAGAAGAAGTTGTGGTGTTGAATTGTGAGCAAAACACATTTAAGAATTATAAATATACATATAGAAGACACTTATTTACGCAGTAACCACTCACATTTTAAAAGAAAAAAAAAAAAATTTGATAAGCTAGGAATCTCATTGAGGGTGCCCGATCCCAGGTTGATTTTGATGGCCATATCTGAATATACCAACAGTAAGATACTTTGCCAATCTAGAGCATGAACTGTAGTGTAGGACATTGGTAAAATACTAGTTTATATTACGTTAATCCTTGTTTAAAATCGACTGGGATAATATGACATGACAATTTTAAAAATGTCCCGCAATCTTTCTGAAGGAGCGGATTTCAAGTATGTCAGCAATACATCTAAGTAATCTTGTCCCACAGCCAGTAATCATATGGATGAGTGATGTGTGACAGACTGGATATACAACATTTTATGGGCAAGGCTGCTGGATCCATCCCCATAATACACTGCCCACAGCCTCTTCATAGACAAATGCATACAAACACTGCGGAGAATCTGAAACCTACTCAGCCCAATGGCCTCCCTGGCTTTTATGTGCTTCTGAATGTCACTAGCATACAGATGGACATCACCCAGAGCGGTTTGAGACAGGGCTGAATGGGTTTAAACTTTTCCACACAGAATGATAACACTACTACTGGGGTAATATATAGAGAAAAACATCTAGATTCATTCCCTGTCACTACAGTCACATCATTTTATCCAAGCTGTGTACAACATTTCAGTAGCTGACAAGCACTATTGGTCATTAAGGAGCATTAAAGATGAGGTAAGTGGACCAAGAAAGCATCGATGATTAATGGATTCCTGTTCATTTGAATGGGCCCATACAAAACAGAACAAAAAAAAAAAAATCCTTAAAAATAATGACAATAAACTACATAAAAATCCTAAACTTTAGATCGGACCTGCAATTCACAGCATACTTTTGTATTAACCTTTTGATTGCTGTATACCTGAGAGAAAATGTAGTAATATTTCTCCAGCTAGAATATTTGTGGTGGTCATGCAGAAATAAACAATCAAAATAAAAGGATACCACTTGTGTCAAGGATCCAGGTTTAGCTTGCAAAGTTCACTTAACAATGTTGTAAACATCACATCTATATGTGGGTGAACAGGTATCTGAAACATTCTCCAAAAATGACCTAGAGCAAGAAGAAAGAACAGATCAAAAAAGGTTTAAATTAATGCAAAATACAGAGAAATAATTCACAAATACCCTTACTGCAATAAATAAGTTTTAAAAATAAACCTATGTTTTTGTAGCTATTTACCCACCTTAATCACTGAAAGTACAAAATAAAATAGTTTAAATCACATACCTCTACAATTGATAGTTTTAAGGACTTTTAAATTCTTGCCAGGTAGCTAAGAAGCTGTGCAGTCAACAAATAGAGCAAACATGGATTTTGTTAAAAAGCAAACCACAATTACAACCAAACCACACTCTCTAAATTGCCAAAAAAAATTGTTTACAGCTGCATCATTTCAACCAAACAGCTGGATTCTCATTTTCTCGCTCAGCTGTAAAGGATGGAATCAGTAAAAATATATATTCACCATGTGTTCCTCTCTCTCCAAGCCGATTAATAATACAGTTGGTCAGATTTCTCTATACAAATCGCTCTAAAAAAACTACCTGAATGAGATCCTGGCATTACAGTGCCCTAAAAAAAACTAAAATAAATGAAAAACCATCCCATTACTATTTTATTGAGTTCCTGGATTGTTTAATTCAATAATATGCAGTGTACACAATTCGTAGCAACCAATAAACTTACAAGAATTAATCAATATTCTTCTTCCATAAGACCCGTATGGCACAGCAATCATTTCCCTCTGCCTACCAATAGCCAACACAAATTTGATGACGTATAGAAGATTACCTCTGGAGATCTGTGGTAGTCAACAATCCTGAAAACCACCCTATGGCATGTGATAGACAGAATCCTCGTTTGAGTGGTGGAGTAAAAGGTGGGTCAAATTATGCTGTCAAGGCTTCACACAATAAATGCTATCAAAAGCAAGGTAATGGGCGCAATATGTGCCTCTCCTGCCACGATCCTCTTCAAACCTTCTGAATCTGGGCCCAAAGGCCATCCATGTACTGGAAAGAAAAGACAATCCCATGTGTGACTTTAAAAAAAAAAAAACTACTTGCATCATCCCCCAAACAAATACAAACAAAAAGGGAAACTCACCTCCTCTTTTGGATGAGGCTTATCTGCTGACCAGACTTGTTAAAATAGGTAATAGTTTTTTGACGTTGCCCTTCAAAAAAAAAAAAAAGTTTAATCATCTATATTCCGCATTGCTGCGCAGAAAACCAGGTTCAAAAGCTTGGCAATCCCTTCCACTTTCGCGATGTAAAGACTTACTTGGAGCAATTTTTTTTTTTTCCTGTAAACCAGCCCACCTGTCTCATGAATGAACATTTTTAGCTGGCGACAGTAATCAAATAGTCCATGCTTATGCCATCTATGCTATCTTGCCTCAGTATATGCCTAGGACGTGAATGGCACACCTTTTTAAAGGCCGAGTGCCCAACCACATCCAATCCTACACTATTTATGCAAGTGCCAACAACTGTCACAGTTTTCATTGATTAGCATGCAGCACACTGAGGGACCCCCACTAAAAGCGAAAATGTCCAGGTAGAGCTTGTCACTCTTTAAATAGCTCTGTGCACAAGCAAGTCCTGGGCCGTCTGGGACTGCAAGGAAGATACCTGAGTCATCCTGTGATGGCCTTAGTGCCCCACAGAAAGGGCTCCGATTGCCACCTCTGGGCACCAGTGTCTCATGGTTCGCCCTCACTACTGGCCTAATGCAATTGGAACTGACAGGTTGAAAAAAAAAAAAAAAAAAAAAAATCTGTGACAGGTTCCCTTTCTACCATCAAATCAGCATTAAACCAGGGACTCCAATAGATCCAGGCACAATGAAGGCATCTTAATTTATTATAATTTATAAAGTTTATTTGTAGAAAGAATAAGGCACTTGGACACAAATAGAGATTATCCAATCACAGTAACTGGAACTAATGTGCCAGTGTCCCTTGTTTATAATGATTTTGTGGAAGATGTTACTTTAAAAAAGCTAAAAGAAGCATACCTGCTTCCCATTATACAGTTGCCAATGACACACTACCATCTATTATTAGTTTTATCTTATCCATAAACAATCCCTCAATGTCATTCATTACAACACAAACATACTTTACTTAGTTATTTTTCAATTTGGTGACAAGATTACGGTCCATCTCTAACGTCCTTCTTCTCATACAATTCTTGCCAACCCAAGGCAGGGACGAAAAGAACCGAAAACATACCAACAATCTGGACCTAGATTCAGCAAGTGGTTGGGGAAATAAAAACCACAACTGTACTTTACAGGGCTCAAGCCAAGTAGAAAACTTTAATCAAACTTATATGTTTTAAAGAACTGAGTAATTCAAAATTTTAAATCCGTCTTTACTCAACATGTAATATTTAGACTATATGACACTATTTTGCCATCGTTATTTTCCTCTGCATGGCCATGATGCACTGGTCAAATTGATTGCAAAATCTTTTCGTATTACTAGGGATCTATCATAAATGTCCTGAAAGCAAACTAAACTGCAGTTGCTCTTGGCACTAATGAGAGTCAGCTTCCTTTACATAAGCGGCCTGTGTAAAAAAAAAAAAAGTGGGTGTGGAAAGCCTGATGGGTTGCCATTAGCAACTAGAAAGTATTCAACGAGAACTTGCTACATTGAAAAAACATTTTTAACTATAACTTACTTTGTGTCGTGGGTCATGGTGCCTGGATGTCAGGTAATAGAAGAGATAATTCATATCAGAGAGTAGATCCCTGAGTAGCATATTACCATGAAAATCTCAATTCTTGCTAAACATACATATGCTCTGATATATGCCTCCCCTGATAAAGAAAGACCCCCTGTGTAAAATCTTGCCTATAGCATGTAGATTTACTTTTTCTCACACTTGGCAACTCGACGTAAGTGTTTTGGTTGTGTGTGGTGCGCAAGTTGTGGTGGCTGGAGGCAGCGACATGAAGACAATATGTCTACGCTGACCCTTACGTCAGAAGATTAACAGGTCGGAACCAAGGGCAAAACCGAAATGTTTACACCAGAACTCATAGAAAAGGTTGGCATAATGGCGAATGCTGTATTTTTGTTAATAACATTAAATAAAGAAGTGTGTTTATTTTGTCCCTGCATGGGTTAAACAAAATCAAAGGAGTAGATTTTCATGCAGGTGGTGAGCATCTGGGTGAGAAAATAGCCTTTTCATTCAGTTTTTTTCAGGACACATTACTAAGACCTCACTCAAGCTTTTTTGCGACACCCCACTTATTACTTGACAATAATACTTTCTTACGTTGAGGAATTTCTTCTTTCCTTTTGACCCCAAACAAAATTTTCAAACATTTGCTACCATGGAGGGGGCAAATCAATGGCAATTCACAAGAATCAGACACGAACGAACCTGTATGTTGGTTAAAGAGGAGAAGAGAAAAAAAAACAAAAAAAAAAAAAAAATTTGGGGGGATTTTGCCATCTTCTGGCGCCAATAACTTTTTCATACTTTGGTGTACGGAGCTGTGGGAGGTGTCATTTTTTGCGACTTTTGATGGTGTTTTCATTGCTATAGGACTTTTGATGCGACCTTTTGATCACTTTTTATTAATTTTTTTATATTTTTCAAAATGGCAAAAAATGCCATTTTCGACTTTGGACGCTATTTTCCGTTACGGGGCTAAACGCATTTTCGGACGTGGCGATACCTAATGTGTTTCTGATTTTACTCTTTATTAATATTTATATCAGTTCTAGGGAAAGGGGGGTGATTTGAATTTTTTGATTTTTTAATAAAATATATATTTTTTTTACTTTTACTATTTTTCAAACTCCCTAGGGTACTTTAACCCTAGGTTGTCTGATCGATCCTACCATATTCTGCCTTACTGCAATATGGCAGTATATGGGGATTTTACTCCTCATTCATTACAATGTGCTGATAGCACATTGTAATGAATGGGTTAAAACGAGACAGCTTCGGGCCTTCGTGAGACCCGAAGCTGTCATGGTAACGGATCGCCGCTCCCCGTGACATCATCGGACAAATAAGAGCTTATTTCCGGCGATATGAGATGCACTTTACAAATACTTAATTTTAGTTGGTTATTGGCTTATTGATGAGACTTTATTAACTCTTAAATGTATGTAGGGAAAGAAAATTGTAAATTCTGATCTTCTTACATGTGTTTTTAGGGGTAGTATAACACTATGATTACGGTGATACCTACTATGGGGAAAATCTCATTTATTTTCATATCGCCATCTTTTCGGAGACATAACTTTTATATTTTATGGTTGACAGAGCTGGTCTAGGGGTTAATTTTTTCGTGTTAAGTTGTTCTTGTCAGTGGTACCATTTTGGCGCACATAATGATCACTTTTTGGAACATTTTTGTGAATGGATTTTATGAAAAATTTACATTTTTGGGAAGTTTTTCGGTTTTCTTTTTACAGCATTTACCGAGCTGGTCCAATAATTTTACTGATTTATTGTACAGATTGTTACGGACACAGCGATACCAAATATGTGGGGGGGGGGGGTTCATGATTTTATGTTTTTTGTACTTTATTAAGGTATGTAAAGGGGATGTTGGTGTTTAGGGGAGTTTCACTTTAATGCATTCTTTTTATTAAAAAATGTTTTAATAAAAAGTGTTTTAAACTTTTTTTTTTTACTTTTATACAGGTTTTACAGATGTTTTGATCGCTTGTTCAAGCTCTTATTCCTATAACGTTCCTATATTCCATTCCTATTTTCCTGCGCATGCTCAGTGTGTTACAGCCGGTCCTGTAAGGACTGAGCTCCTGGAGAGGACCACTGCTATCGGAACCACGGACCACCCTGGTAAGCGTCATGGGGGGGGGGGGGTGTTCCAATCTAGTACAGGCGGTCCCCTACTTAAGAACAGTCGACTTACATATGACCTAGTTACAAACGGGCCACTGGATATTGGTAATTTATTGTACTTTAGTCCTAGGCTACAATGAACAGCTATAACAGTTATCAAATGTGTCTGTAATGAAGCTTTATTGTTAATCCTGGTTCTTATGACAACCCAACATTTTTAAAATCCAATTGTCACAGACACCAAAAAAGTTCTGGCTGGGATTACAATGATAAAATATACAGGTCCGATTTACATACAAATTCAACTTAAGAACAAACCTACAGACCCTATCTTGTATGTAACCCGGGGACTGCCTGTACAGAAGAACCTTGCATGGTGTGGTCAGCGTGACCGCGCCGTGTAAGGGGTTAACTCAGGGTTAACTCACATTGCGGGTGTTAGTGGCGGGTGTCGGCTATATTATACAGCCAACACCCACTGCTTCTGGCACCGGCAAGTCCTTGCCCCAGTGATGCAGTACTACGTCCAATAATGGAAAGGAGTTAAAACCTAACAAAACTTATATAAATTTGATATCCCTGTGATCGTACCGACCCAAAGAATACATGCAAAGTGTCTTTTGAAGCGCAGAATAAAACTTGTAAAAACAGAGCCCAAAAGAAAACCACATGATGTGTTTTTTCGTCAGTTTCACTGTATTTGGAATTTTTTTCCAGCTTTTCAGTACACTGCATAGAATATTGAATAGCACCACTAGAAAGTAATATTCCTCCCGCATCTGTGTAATGCTTTATGAATGAGAGTAGTAAAAAAAACTGAAACGTAAAAATGAGAAAAAAAAGGGCTGAGTCCTGTAAGGGTTAAGATTTTCACAGCTGCTTACACTTCCACAAATGGAAAAAAAAAAAAAAAAAAAGATTCAAACCAGCCAAGCACATGGTAAACATGCAAAAACGCAATTGTGACGGTATCTTCTGTGTATAGCACTCTTGCACAGCTATTCTTACATTGAAATGCATGTTTCATAAATGTATCTTCTACCTGGCTCGTTAGTATCACAGAGTAATAAGAGCTTGGAAATACAATGAGCTGTGCACCTGTCTGCCCATGGTCAGATTTCTGTCGACTAGAAATAAATAATGAAGCTTTTCATAGGACAGCAAGTAGAGAGCTAGAAAACCGTTAGGAATTGATACAGAAAGTATATTGGAAAATTGTATCACTTTTTAATTGTAAAAACAATAGCATTTATTTAATGAAACGGGAATATCCCTTAATGTATCAAACACTACTCCCTCTTTAATCAGACCATAACTTGCTCACCATTCCTTCCCCTCTGTCTTTAGTCACTCCCAACAAGGAACCTCAACTATCCAAACAAAATTCTAAGTAGATCTGTAACATGAATTTTATGTGCAGATTTTTTTGCCGATTTCTCTCATGTTTAGTGCATTTTGATGCAGATCTGCATGGGGTTTTTTTGCTACCAGATCTGACATTTCAAACAAACACAAAATCTGTGCCATCAGGTGGTTTTCACTCAACAATAGACTATAATGTAAAAAATAATTGCTATAATTATTTTATTTTTGCACAAAAATAATATGAATCTATATTTCTTTTACCAAATAATTTTCCCACTAGTGTATTGCGGTGATAAATTTCTGCAAGGAAAATACAGAATCAGCTAGGTGTGCATATCTGACTTTAGATGAGCATAGAAATATCAAAGCTCACTACTGTTCATCATAGCTTCTCTGACATTGCCTGCTGCTGATTGGACAGTATGAGAGAAAATTAGCATGCCACACGTCTCCAGCTCTTCCTCTCTGACAATACGCAGGATTATAATGGTCAGATATTGGGACTGATATCTCTGCAACCGTGGGGGCTAGTAAGAAAATTCTAAGTACCCCTGAAGATACAGCCCTTACAGAAAGTATGCTAGTCTGAGGTGGTGAAAGGTCCTCTTGAAAGTGAATGTGATTTGGGAAAAGTAATATAGACGATACATGTTTTTCCACATGGAAACCTTTGATCAATGTGGAAAATAATTATGTCACTTATATAATTATAGTGCTTTTACCGGTATTTATTTAGCGCACACAGACTTGGCAAGCTCTGTGTAGCACTGGGTAATCAGCAATGGATCGTGGCCAGGGAGGAAGCGCTAATAGTGTAATAACATTGAGACCAATTGTAAATGTGAAGGTGGAAGTGTGCTCACTGTCTGTGGTTGTGCTTCAGATAGGCACAGCACTATCCTGAACTTCAAAACAAGTATTTACTGGTGCTGCCTTCAGGTAGAGATCCCCTGTACAAAGTAGCCACACAGGACAGGATATATGGATAATGTTTCTAGTTGTGGTCTAATTAAATGGCGCAATCAGAACTAAACTAAATTTTTATTGAATATCAGGTTTTAAATGTCACAACATGTTTCTGGGAAGAGTACCACTTTTCCCAAGTTTCAAAAGACTGAAAGGATAAGTAATTAATTCAAGGGATAAAATCAAGAGAAAAATAGAGTAACCCATATTAAAATAAAAAGGGAAAGAGATACAAGAAAATCCATGATGTGGTTAATAAAAGGTCTCCAGTATAGTAGTTAAAATGATAAATAGAGTACAACATAAATGTATAAAGTAAAGTAAAAGGGCATTGTTAGTTCATAGGTAAAATGTATCTGGGTAAAATAGACAAATGCTACAGCTGCTGAAATAATTAAATTTAAAATATGTAAGATTCATATATGCCTCCACATGCACTCTATGGGTGCCTCCAGCCACAAGTTTGAGACAATGTCTCTCTTCTACTCTACCCACTGATTTGGTAGATTTCTATATTAGGGAGCCTTGTTCTTTATCATATTTTGCACTATATATATATATATACACACACTTTTACCGATCGGGGGTTCACACTGTGTTAGATGAGAAAGTCTCTTACTTTTTCTTGCTTGTGGCTGTATGTGGACCTCTGTTATTGGCTTTGGTCCGTATGTATTCTTGATGTGTTTTTGTACACGTTTTTAAATAGTTTTATCATATCTGATGCATGGCATCCACTTGTCTGTATTGCGTCTAATAAAATTGTATATTTTTCAAGCCTATACACACTGACTTGTTCTTTGAATTGCTCTGGATTTGTTTATGGTGTGGAGGCTAATAATATTGATTATTAACTTTTTTTTTTTTTATACCAAGCAAAGCTTTATCTCTTGTGCTATATAGGAACCCGTCACTGGCTGTATATGTGCAAATGTGGTGACAGACTACCTTTAAAAGATATTCAATAAAATTTAGTTTATACAAAACTTTTCGTATGTCATCTTGAAGATTTTTGAATTCTCTATGAACTGAAAGGGGGGGGGAGGGTAGAAGAGAATAAGAATAGTAAGAATGCCAATAGTATGCAAATAACCTTACACTTACTGACCAATTACATATCTTAATTTAATCAAGCAGGAATTTTCACTACCTCCCATCACTATTAGGGCCCTTTCAGATTGGCATTGTTTTTCACATCTGTGGTTCAGCAATTTACATGAATGCCTCACAAAGCCGTTAATTTCGATAGGTGTTTGCACATTGGATTGTATTTTCACTGATCTGTTGTCCATGGAAAAAATAAATTAAAATTTATGAAACATGACAAATTTTTTTTTTTTTTCACTGATGCGGACCAAAGAATGCAGTAGAAGTCTATGGGTCTGCAAGAAAAAAATAAAATAAAAACCACTGATGAAATATGGTCCTCGGTCCCCCCTACCCCACCACTTTTTAAGCTTTAAACCCAGGTGTGATGTTTTCAAAGCAATGTTTTTGCGGACTTGGAGACAAAAAAGGGAAGGAAAACAGAGACAAAACGGATGTGCAACTGAAGCCAAACGCCAATGTGAAAGAGCTCATCAGCCCTCCACTCTGCAACCACCCACCGTAAAGCTAGTCGTACCAACAGGGAAGCCAGGCACCCAACAAAATAAAACTGAATAAATGTGCCAGGATTACTAAACAATATTGACAGGGTTTAAAACCCAAAGAAGATTCCCTGATTTACAAACACACCGTTTATACTGCACTCACATTCTCTTCCATTTGCATCTAATCTGCTTGAACATGTCCACCTGGAACTACTCTCTCACACGCATTCTTAGACTTCAGTTAGGAAGTTTAAATTGAATTATTAGGTTGAAAAAGGATTGTTGCTTGTCAAACAACCAACCTTTTGCCAAGGACTACTATTAATGGTCCATTTATGGATCTCTTTAAAGCTCTGACAGTATCATAATGTCCATCACTCACATTGCTCTATCCTTAGGACCCATAATGTTGTTACTTCCGCATTTAAATTTCTGGCTAAGAGCATCTAATTAAGAGCCACAGCGTTCAGTACTACTCCTCGTATTAAGATAACACCATCTCCTGCCCAGACATCAGCTTTTTGGTTAGGGCCGTATCACAAGAACTGTGCAGCCCGTGTAAATTTGCCATATGGAGGCACAATCCCACGAACTTTACAAAGTGCAGTGGATGGGAGTCCCTGCATTATATAATAATAATAATCTTTATTTATATAGCAATATAATGAGAGGACGTTACCTTGGCTGGCCAAACAGACTCACCAGCAATGATTTGAACAGGATAGGGCTTAACTTTTCTTCGTGGGGAAAACCCCTTTAACCATTACAGTTCTGGTGTGGCTCTTCAGCCAGCAGAGGGAATGTCCTGGCATTATATGTAATGCAGGGACTCCCATGCACTGCACTATGGGCAGCCTGTGGGATCATGCCACCATACAGCAGATTTACTTGGATACACGCATTTGTGTGAAACAGCTTAGTCCATTAGCATTATCCTCTCACATTTTTTGAACTCAACATGGACCAAAAAAAAAAAAAAAAAACCCCCATCCCCTCCCACCGGTCCATATCATACAGATGCAAAAGTCTGCTGCCTTTAGGTAATCTCTGGCTCTGAACTTTCCTTAATTATTTATGGCATTTCTACTAGATACTGGTGCAATAAAATACCTAAGCATATAGACCATTTTCCGTGCTGTGAAAGGTCTCAAAAATATGCAAGATGTAATAACCCCTTTAAGCCACACCACCAAGCCTATACTGTTTAGCATTGTAAGGAGGCAGAATATAAGCCGGGAACATGCACATGTTGTGTATTCTGCATATAAATTCGTAAAACACCATGTCCAGTCCTTTTCTGGACCAAATGGAAAGCATACATTTTTTTTGTCCTTTATCCACAGGTAAAACACAAGATCTAACCATATATACAAATGTATATATTTAGTTGCTGGAGCAACATGGGGACACGGTCCCATATCAAGCCATTGTTCTTTAGGATACCTAACTGAATGAAACTGAATAAAAACAAAATGTATCTTTGTATTTAAATTGAGACACTTTCAATAAAAATACATTTCACATGAAGGGAAAAAAATGCAAGCAAAATTGCACAGTTGGTACACAAAAAAAATAAAAATAAAAACCAAAATAAGGACATTGGCCACTAATATCCCCATTATACTCCTTACTTCACATAACAAGGAGACATAGCAGAAAACATTAAAAAATAGTCTAAGATTAAGACTACAGATGGGTGAAATAGGGAGGAGCATAAGAGCTAAAGCATCATGGCTAATCCAAAACAAAGCTGTTTTACAACTATTATATAGATCGGTTCCAACCAGAAGCCAGATATTTTTAGTTACTAAAAGTCCGTTTTTTTTAAGTCTTGGATAAAAGCTTTGCCAAAAGTCCTCACTCTGTACTTCAGAACTGTGCAAAGACTAACTAGCCTCTTAGGCCTGTAATGCACAGAACTGCTGAAACACAGTCAGAATGTGATGATCCAATTCTCCAGTGAACAAGAGGTTCTCCAAAGTCAACATATACTGCTGGATAATCTGGTGATGCTGTTAAAAAGAAAAAAAAATTATGTAAATCAGCATAGACAAGCATTTTATATATTCAAAATTTAGTAATATACCAACCAGAAGAAAGATTTGTTGAAGTCTTTCTATGCAGTTCTTATACCAAGGTGTAACCACATCTATACCCCCGGTTTCACAGCGGACTAAGTGCTCTGTGAGAATCATAATAAAACGCTGAAAGAAAAAAATGCTGAATTAACGCAGGTAAATAATGAATAAGAAAAGAAAAAAAAAAAAAGTTATTTTATAAGCATACCTGGAAAATGACAAGGAAAAGATTCTTTTGTTCACTTTGTGCTGACTCCACCTTTTCTTGTAAGCGCTCAATTTGCTCCTCCAAGGGTCCATCTTCCCTTCCACTATCATCGTCATTATCCCTCTAAAAAACGACAACACATATAAGCCCTTCTCTTCATACAATGAGCAGCAACAGGCTTTTTTTTTGCATTCCAAAACAAACTGATTGCTGAAGCCCAAATTGGACATAAAAATGTGTAAGTACAATCTTCCTTGATGAAAACGTGGTCTCAAAATAAATACTTAAGGTACCCCAAGGGTCCGATTGTTTAATCAATATACTGAAGTGGAAATTAAAATTGAAATGCAGAAGATTATGAAAGTACAGCTCCAGTACCACAGGGTGTAAATGTGAGGGTTGATGAAAAACACCGTTTAAGTTCTGTATGCAATTGCAAGGGTAATGTATTTTATTTTAATGTATCTATAAGTTTAAATAAAAAATGCAATATCCCCATTAAGGCAACAGAATGAAGATTACTTCACATTTTCTAATATATTACAAGGGTTCATTTATTAGATTTAGAAGTAGATATTACTGTTGTCACAGAAAAGCTGGATATTTGCAGAGTTTCTTCATTGTGTGTGAAATTTAGAGGATGAATGATAAAATGAACACATTTGTTACTTACACGTTTATGCTGCTTGGCTAGCCGTTGCTTGGCATCTTCCAACTCCTTCTGGATTCTTTGGACGTGTTTATTCATTTTTCTAATTGTGGAGTGCAAAGTTTCCCAAATGTAAAGCCTGACCCCACAAAAAAAATAAAAAAAAATAAAAGGGACTTTCAAGAGAACCTTTTTTAGTCTATGTTGTAGACATCTGTAGTAGGTTTCACTGGACTGTACAGTGAAGAAATCCAAAACCTACATTTGGCAGAAAGCATAATTGAAATTGATCCATCACCATCACTATGCCATTTGGAAATATGAGCGTGTTGGTTTTGAGATCAAAACTGCAAAGACTTTTAACAACTTGTTAAAAGGAAATCTACCATGAGAAAAAAAAAAAGAAAAAAAAAATGTAACACCTACACATACTTACCTACGCTTGTCTTCATCTTGATCCTGGCGTGTCAAGCTTAGAGAAGAACACTGCTAGGATCAAGATCTAGAGGAGCGTAGGCAAACATGTGTAGACATTTTTATTATTTTTTGGTAGATGGTAGATTTCCTTTAAGGTCTCATTCATATGTCTTCATCACACACTGGGACGTACAAAGCCAAGCACAACAATCTAACAGTTTGCTGCCTTATAAGAGGTCTCTTCACTTAAGAACATCAGGTGGTTTTACCTTGTGAAGTCATGCGATAACTCTGGAGAGAAGATCCAGTTGGCTACAGCTGCACAATCGACAACTTGTGTCCGAATCATTTTATCCACAAGCACGGCAACCATCTGCAGAAATACAAAATTATGTTAGTCACTGTGGAACATTAGAATCTCCAATATATATTAATAAACATATATAATTAATATTTAAATCTTTCACGGAAAGTGACTTATTTTAAAGTGCCCTTCCAGGACAGCAGTTCAGTATCCAAAAACATAGGAAAGGAAATACATCTTTGGTACAAAATAATAATAATAATAATAATAATAATAATAATAATAATAATAATAATAATAATAATAATAATAATAAATATATATATAGAAAAAGTGCACTTTTCCTTTCTCCATTTAGCAAGGTGTGCAAAGATGAAGTAGGGCAAGCAAGTGTGTGGTTGCTCAGGTCTGCAGGAGAGAGAGCACTGACTGCAGTACAAAGTCCTTTAGGCTTCCTATTCTGTGTATACAGCCATAGTAACAGCACTGAGTGCATAGATACACACACACACTATACAATCAAATGTGATTATATTTGCATACACACAAGCTATAGAAATCCACACAGTCCACATGCATTTCCAGCAGATTTGTTTTGGGGTTTTAAAGCAAAAAACAACGTTTGATCTAGAAAAGTGACATGCTGCTCATTTTACATTTGTCTTGGGTGAAAAAAAAAATAAAAATTAAAAAATATAGTGTGAACATTGACAAAATTACATTCACTTATAAGCCATGGTTTTACCCAGCACAATTTCTGCAAGAAATCAGCAAATTGCGCAATTTATCTTCAAGTGCCAGCATATATGGGTGTAGATCTATCTACAACAAACCGTCAGTTTTTGGAATTTGATGCAAACTTATATGTATGTATGCATATGGTAGTATACATCTGCCTTAATTAGTGTAAAACCCACCTGAGGATGATTTTTCCAGACATCATAAGTGACTCTCAAAATGTGAAGCTTCCCTTCCTCACTGTCTGAGAGAGCTTTAAATACTTCATGAAACCTATAAAAATACATGTGTTAAAGAATTATTTACTGAAGGTGACAGTTTATTATGAAGCAGATAGTCCATCATGACAAGCTTGTGTCACTATGGCAGTGCTACATAAACAGAAAAATAAAATTTTACTCACTTTGCAAGTGCACTAAATGAATGGCTAAATGATTTTGATGCCAAATTCAGCAGGGACTGAACAAACACTTCTATTTTAAGAGGGTTGAAGCTTACTCCTTCATCTGAAAGAAAAACAGACATTTGTCAGAGGAGAATATTAAATGATACTGTTTGGCTAATATTAACACGGGAAAAAAAAATAGATGAAGTAGAAAACACAACATTACCGTCATCATCATCTTGGTTAGAGTTCTGTATATCTTTTAAAAGGTTAAAAATATCTTCACTGATCGCTTTGTTTTTGATAGAATTGGTCATGTTAATAGCATGGGCATATCCAGGCAGAGAACCTAAAATGTATACATAAAATATATTTGTTATCAAACTCCCCAAGCTGCTGTGGCCTCACTACAGAAAAGAATACAGAAAACATGGTACACTAAGGGTTTTCTTGGACTTTAATATGGAAACCTAATCTTGGGAATGGTTCTTTGGAGATACACTTCAGCACATTTTGAAGTTAAAGGAACTAGGTATGGGCATTCCACAATGTACTAAACTGTGCCTATTCTGGAAGGACACAGTCTTCCACTAATCAGATCACATGCTGCGCCAATCCAACTCCATCAATCAGATCATTTCAATTAAAGCCCTGTAAAATCTCAGATCCAGTGAATATGAAAACCTTGCTACCCCTGCTGATCAAGTGGTCAAGGGTCACTTCCAGTGCTATGCTCCTGAAGAAGTGAATAATATAAGAAAAACAGATTCAACTATTATGTTTCTATTAAATTTCTACTGTATTAATATCAGGACTTTGCCATTCCAAATCAATTTTTTCTTTCTTAATCCATAGGTATAATGACTTGTTTTCCAAGGGTCGTAGTTTAAAGATTCAGTTCACAGATTTCCAATCATTTTCGGTTCAGTGACATAATACATAACTCATAGATGGAACAATCGAGTTATAGGCAGTAATTACTTTTCTCACAGGTCTTTTCCTGAACTTTATGGCCCTGATATAACCAAGCTTGAGAAGGATTAGTCCCATGTGATGAGGACCTCATTGCTTGAAAACATATTCATAGTATGTAAATTACATTGCTCTAGCTGATATAATCCCAACCTTGGTATGCAAAAAAATAACAAATTTACTAAAACCTTTACCTATTGAAGCCTTTATGTTTAAACATAGGAACAGTCTTGATAAATTTGAGTTCGTAGAAGAATGGCACCATATTGCCTAACTATTCAGTATATAGGTTTCTACAATTCTCAACAAAATAAAGGGAACACTCAACTGACACATCCTAGATATGAATGAGAGAAATATTCTAATTGAATACTTTGTGCAATGCCTATACCTATGTTCCTGTGTACAGAACAATGTATTCCTAACAAAAGCACAAAAAAAAACCCATACCAGAAAAACAACAAACGGAAATCAAATTTATTAACCAATTGAGGCCTGAATTTGTAGTTACCCATGCCATCAGCTTTCTTTGGAGCTACTGCGCATGCTCCAGTAGAAGCATGTGCAGTAGCTCCAAAGAAAGCCAACAGCCTGGTGATACCAAGACATTGAACTATGAAGTGTGACTGCAATGGCTACTGCTGTGTGGAGTAGCCTGTGCCAGCGCAGCTAACACACACACACACACACACACACACACACGTCTCCTCTGCAGCTAATTTAAATATAAAACTTTATTAAATTTTTAAAACGTTAGGTTAGAGCCAGTCAGGAGGAGGCATCTACCATCAGATTTACTTTGTTGGTAGATTTCCTTATATCTTCAGTACTTCCAACTGTTGGCCACCACAGGGAACCTAACTTATGTACCAAGTCACAAACACTGAAAAAGCAGACTGCCCAAGCAACAAAACTCAGATCCTGCTCTGGCACACAAGTCTCATTCACAGCTTTCTCTGAAATGATCTGCAGAAACCATATTAGCACAGGACCATGTCAACTTCAGTTTTCAAAACTTGTTCTCCTGCTTTTAAGCGAATAAAAGCATGAAACATATCCTTCACCAATCGTGACATTTGGTCCTTGTATACATGGCCACGAATCATTCTGCTCAACAAAGAAATTCTAATATTTTGCATTGTTCCATATGTTTAATTTGGGTCTGCATCTAATGTACTTTAAGCACATGTGTGCATATTTGATGTATACTGTACAACATTTTACATATAGTCCCATCTGTGAGCAGCATGTTTAACATGTCAGATCACCACCACTGTGGTCCTGGAAGCAGAGCAAAGAGCCAACATTAAAAACAACTAGATTATGCACTAGAGTCCGAAACCTTAAAAGTGAACCATTCATCAGATTTAACCCCACTAAACTACTAGCAACCTCAGGTAGGGTACGAAAAGTCCTTTCTAGAATTCCCTCTTTCCTTAATTTCCCAAAGTAAGGAAATTTGACTCTTCTCATCCAAATATCACTTCATTTTAGTGGTTGCAGGGGGTATCGTCATCAGAAGACCCTTTCTTTGGTTCTATAGAATCTAGAAACAAGCATCTTATAGCAGATCCCATAAAGGTTCTGGGACCTTTATCTACAGCTAACATTTCAAGTTATGTATAAACCTGATATTTAAAGATAAGGATCTCACCTTCCATATCAAAATGAGGTGAGAAGTGTCAGATTTGCTTGAATTTTGGGGGGTGATATTTTTATAAAGGTAAAATAGTCTAGATTTCACAAGAAAGAGGGATTTTTAGAAAGGACATACGGCACCATGCCAAAGGGAGTTCGTTGTTTAATGGGGTAAAACTTGGCATCAGGTACTCTTTAACAATGTAAATTTAAGGTGGTTTTAAACTTGACATACTTATGACACACAAAAATGCCAACTTACTGCTACTCTCATCGCCATATTTGAAGACGCATTTTGGCTCAGTTGGGTACAATGCAGAAAAGGATGAAGGAACAATATCCAGTATTCGTTGGTAGTAAGAAAGTCTAAGATGTGAGCAAAGAAAATAAATAGATGAGTGGTAGACATGCATATCAATGCCAATTTCATATAGGGATATAAACTCTCCAACCATTTGTTTGCAGGGGAAATAAATGCAAATGGTAATGCGTAAAAAAATTCCCATTCACATTTTGCAAACATACAGCATATTTACCATTTAAAATTGTAAATCAGTAAATTTGTTCACAACACCCAAAAAGAGACACCCTAGAACAGTGATGGCGAACCTTTTAGCGGCCGAGTGTCCAAAAAGACACGCAAAACCCCCCTTATTTATCGCGAGGTGCCAACCAAAAATTAACTTACTGCTCCCTGTTCTTCAACAATCATATTGGCCTCCTGAGGACAGCAACACAGTAGAAAGATGGAAAATTTGCATCATTTTAGCTTCTTTCCAGTGTCCCTCTGTAGACCTGTAGGGGCCAGCAGGAGGTCCTCCAAAGATAATTCGGCCTTGTCTATTTATTCTCCCTCTTCCTACAGTCCCAAGTAGCAAAGTAAGTATCAAAATACGACTGAAAGCAGCTTCTTTTAAGTTGCTTGGAACTGCAGGAAGATTCTTCGAGTCCTGTCTGGCGTGCTGGGGCGATGGCCAGGTGCCCACAGAAAAAGCTAGGAGTGCCGCCACTGGCACCCGTGCCATAGGTTCGCCACCACTGCCCTAGAAGATTACTAGGAAAGTCAGTCAGCTTTGTGTACATTACAAATATGATGCAAGCCCCTAGTTTACATTCCAAAAACACCATTGTGGGAAGGGGGTGGGGGACTAGGGGATTAATAAAGCCATTTATGACGTTCATAAAGGGTTTAGCCAGACAGCTGCTAGTAATATTACTCCAAAATTAGTACTCTTCCTCGGCTAAAAATACTCTTCAGAAATACTGAGTACTTTTACTCTGCCAGAAAATTAGTGCAGCCTCAGTGTCCCCCCCCCCATTAATTTGTATAAACTTGTGCCATTACAAATAACTACCTCATGCATTTTTCCAAGACTTCTCGAACAAACTGGGGTTTAGGTCTATCCAAGTCCTGTGACAGACAATCTGCCCTAAAATAAAAAGATGATTTCCATTATAGAAAGCGACCGTTCAAGTGAAATCTCAGTAAAGTTTGCACTTCCATCTGCTTTGCTGTTAAAGTACTTGTCTAGTTACACTGTATGATCAGCAAATGGTAGAACAGATGGCTGGTTTCTTAGCAAAGTCCTTACCAGTCTTCCCAATTCCATCTAAACTGAAAGTTACTCAGGTGGTGAGAAAACCAATTTATGAACCTGCAAAAGAAGAAGTTGTGGTGTTGAATTGTGAGCAAAAACACATTTAAGAAGTATATACAATATAGAGACACTTATTTACAGCAGTAACACTCAACATTAGATTTGATAAGCTAGGAATCTCATTTAGGGTTGCACAGATCCCAGAAGTTTGATTTTGATGCAATATCTAGAATAGTACCAATACAGATAAGATACTTTTGCCAATCTAGAGCATGAACTTTATTGTAGGACATTGGGAAAAATACTAGTTTATTACCGTAATCCTTGTTTAAAACGACTGGGATATGACATGACAAGTTAAAAAGAGGTCCCGCAATCTGTCTGAAGGAGCGATTTCAAGTATGTCAGCAATACATCAAAGTAATCTGTCACACAGCACAGTAATCATGATGGATGATTGATGTGTGACAGACTGATATACAACATTTTAAATGGGCAGGCTGCTGATCCCATCCCAGATACACTGCCACAGCCTCTTCATAGACAAATGCATAAAAACACTGCAGGAGAAGCTTAACCTACTCAGCCCAATGGCCTCCCTGGCTTTTATGTGCTTCTGAAGTCACTAGCAATACAGATGGACAGCAACCCAGAGCGGTTTGAGACCAGGGCTGAATGGGTTAAACTTTTCCACACAGAGATGATACACTACTGGGGTAATGATATAGAGAAAAACATACTAGAGTCATTTACCTGTCAATACAAGTCACATTCATTGTATCCAAGCGAGTGTACAACATTTCAGTAGCTTGAGCAAGCTATATGGTCATTAAGGAGCATTAAAGATGATGTAGTGGAACAATAAAGCATACTATGCCTGTTCATTTGAATGGGCCCATACAAAACAGAACAAAAAAAAAAATCCTTAAAAATAATGACAAATAAACCTACTATAAAAAGCCTAAACTTTAGATCGTGACATGCAATTCACAGCATTACAATTTTGTATTAACCTTTTGATTGCTGTACCTGGAGAGAAAATGTATTAATATTTCTCCAGCTAGAATATTTGTGGTGGTCATGCAGAAATAAAACAATCAAAATAAAAGGATACCACTTGTGGCAAGGATCCAGGTTGTAGCTTGCAAAGTTCAATTAACAATGTTGTATACATCACATCTATATGTGGTGGAACAGGTATCTGAAACAATTCTCCAAAAATGACCTAGAGCAAGAAAGATCAAAAAAGGTTAAATAATGCAAAATACAGAAGGAAATAAGTTACACAAAATACTTACTGCAATAAAGAGTTTTACTATGTTTTTGTAGCTATTTACCAACTTAAATACACTGAAAGTCCAGAAATAAAATAGTTTAAAATCACATACCTCTACAATATGATAGTTTAAAGGAATTTTATTCTTGCCAGGGTAGCTAAGAAGCTGTGCAGCACTAAATAAGAGAAAACATAGGATTTGTTAGAAAAGCAACCACAAATTACAAACCACACTTCATCTGAAATTGGGCCAAAAAAATTGTTTACAGCTGCATCATTTCACCAAAACAGCTGGAGATTCTCATTTCTCTCTCAGCTGTAAATTATGGAATCAGTAAAAATATATAAATTCACCATGTTTTCCTCTCTCTCCAATGCGATTTAATAATACAGTGCAGATTTTCCTCTATAACAAATCGCTCTACCGAATGAGATCCTGGCATTACAGGGCCCTAAAAAAAAAATAAAATAAATAAAAACCATCACCAATTACTATTTTATTGAGTTACCTGGATTGTTAATTCAATAATATGCAGTGTACACAATTCGTTAGCAACCAATAAACATTACAAGAATTAATCAATATTCTTCTATCCCATAAGACCCAGTATGGCACAGCAATCATTTCCCTCATGCCTACACAATAGCCAACAAAAATTGATGAAAGTAATAGAAGATTACCTCTGGAGCATCTGTGTAGTCAAACATCCTGAAAACCACCCATGGCATGGGATAGACAGAATCCTTAGTGTGAGGTGGTGGAGTAAAAGGTGGCAAATTATGCTGCAAGGCTTCACACAATATGCTATCAAAAGCAAGGTATGGGCGCAATATGTGCCTCTCCTGCCAGCGATCCTTCTTCAACTTCTGAATCTGGGCCCAAAGGCAATCCAGGTACTGGAAAGAAAAGACAATCCATTTGTGACTGTAAAAAAAACTACTGCAGCATCCCAAACAAATAAAAACAAAAAGGGAAACTCACCTCCTCTTGTGGATGAGGCTTATCTGCTGACCATACTTGTAAAATAGGTAAATGAATTTTTTGACGTTGCCTTAAAAAAAAAAAAAAATTTATAATCATCTATATCCGCATTTCTGCGCAGAAAACCATGTTCAAAGCTTGGCATCCCTTCCCACTTTCAGCAGATGTAAAAGACTTACGTGGAGGCAATTTTTTTTTTTCCCTGTAAAGCAGCCAACCTGTCTCCAGGAATGACATTTTTAGCTGGCGACAGGTATCAATAGCCTATGCTATGCCATCTATGCTATGCTTGCCTCAGTATAGCCTAGGACAGTGATGGCAAACCTTTTAGAGGCCGAGTGCCCAAACTACATCCAAGTCCCACTTATTTATTGCAAAGTGCCAACACTGTCACAGTTTTCATTGATAGCAGCACCCTGAGGACCCCAATAAAGCAGAAAATAGTCCCAGGTAGAGCTGTCACTTTAAAATAGCTCTGTGCACAGCAAGTCCTGGGCCGTCTGGGACTGCAGGAAGATACCTGGAGTCATCTCTGGTGATGGCCTTAGTGCCCACAGAAAGGGCTCTGAGTGCCACCTCTGGCACCAGTGCCATAGGTTAGCCATCACTGGCCTAGGAAATTGGAACCTGACAGGTTGAAAAAAAAAAAAAAAAAAAAAATCTGGTGACAGGTTCCCTTATACCATCAAAATCTAGCATTATAAACCAGGGACTCCAATAGATCCAGGCACAATGAAGGTCAATCTTACATTTATTATAATTTATAAAAGTTTATTGTAGAAGAAAGAAGGCCTTGGATAACAAATAGAAGATTATCACAATCACAGTAACTGGAACTATGTGCAAGTGTCCCTTGTTTATAATGATTTTGGTGGAAGATTTACTTTAAAAAGAGCTAAAAGAAGCAATACCTGCTTCACCATTATACAGTTGCCAATGACACTACCAATCTATTATAGTTTTATCTGATCCAATAAACATCCCATCAATGTCATTCATTACAACACAAACAATACTTACTTGAGGTAGTTTTCAATTTGTGACAAGATACGGTCCATCTCTACGTCCTTCTTCTCATACAATTCTTTGCCAACCCAAGGCAGGGACGAAAGAACCGAATACACATACCAATCAGATCGGACCTAAGATTCAGCAAGTTGGTTGGGGAAATAAAACCAGCACTGTACTTTACAGGGCTCAAGCCAGTAGAAAACTTTAAGCAACTTATATGTTTAAGAACTGAGTAATTCAAAATTTAAATACCGTCTTTACTCAACATGTAATATTATAGACTATAAATTACAATATTTTGCCATCTGTTAGTTTTCTGCATTGCCATGAATGCACTGGTCAAATTTGATTGCAAAATCTTTTCGTTTATACTAGGAGATCTATCAAAAATGTCTGAAAGCAAAACTGCAGTTGCTCTTGGCAACTAATGAGAGCTCAGCTTCCTTTACATAAGCGGCTGTGTGAAAAAAAAAAAAGTGAGCTGATGGGTTGCCATTAGCAACTAGAAAAGTATTCCAACGAGACTTGATACATGAAAAACATTTTACTATTAACTACTTTGTGTCTGTGGGTCATTGGTGCCTGGATGTCAAGGTCAATAGAAAGAGATAATTCAGATCAGAGAGGAGATCCATGAGTAGCATATTACACATGAAAATCTCAATTCTGCTATAACATACATATAGCTCTGATATATGCCTCCCCTGGATAAAGAAAGACCTTATCTGCCTATAGCATGTAGATTTACTTTTCTCACACTTGGCAGCTCGAAGTAAGTGTGTTGGTGTGTGTGCGTGCGCAAGGGTGGGGGCTGGAGGCAGAGACAGGAGAGCAATATGTCTACCTGACCCTTAAAGTCAGAAGATTAACAGTCGGAACCAAGGGCAACCGAAATTGTGTACACCAGAACTAATAGAAAAGGTTGGAATAATCTGCGAAATGCTGTATTTTTGTTAATAACATTAAATAAAAGAATGTGTTATTTTGTCCTGAAGGGGTTAAACAAAAGAAAAGGAGTAGATTTTCATGCAGGTGGTGAGCATCTGGTGAGAAAATAGGCCTTTTCATTTCAGTTTCAGGACACATTACTAAAGACCTCAGCTTTTTTGCGACACACCACTTATTACTTGACAATAATACATTTCTTACTTGAGGAATTTCTTCTTCCTGTGTGACCCCAACAAAATTTTCAAACATTGCTACCATGGAGGGGGCAGCAATCACATGGCAATTCACAAGATCAGACAAGAAGCGAACCTGTATGTTGGTTAAAGAGGAGAAGAGAAAAAAAAACAAAAAAAAAAAAAAGGCAGTTTAGTTGTAATCCATTACAGAGAACTCAAATGCCTCAGTTAATGTCTTTCCATTATAGCTCATTTACTATATAGTCGTTGGAAATAACCCTGCTGACGTGAGCTCACAATAACAGAAATAAGGAAAGACCCAATGGAGATGTAAACTGAGCCCCACACTGCACTTTTAGTTGGGGAAAAAAAAAAAACAAAAAACAAAAAAAAACACTGCACCAAAATTTCAGTGTAAGCCACTTTATAAAACCAACCAGGGTGCAACATCAGACCCTATCAAATCTTAAACCAACACTTTCTACCAGCCATCATTTTTTGGGTACTGGTCTGGAAGAATGCCAGCAGAAGAGTCAGCACAAGATTTCCTCACATATTTTATTAAAGCCAGACACAGCCATAGATGTCAACAATAAAAGTTTGTTTGCCAGAAGTCTCTGATAGGAGACATTCTTTGGAAAGAAAAATCAATTGAAGAGTTTTAAACACATATACAATAACATTCCCTAGAAGGCAACTGCCAGCAGGGCTGCTCTGTCCTGTCTGGTGCTGGGATTCCTCTCAAGCATTTTAAGATAAAAATAGTCAAAGTAGGTGCCCCTTACAGATACTCCTCTGGCCCTGCATTATTTTGTGCCAGTTTACCAACCATTTTGATCATGTACTCGCAGGGTCATGAACTCAGCTAGAGGAATACTTCTATAAAATGGACAACAGTAATCCACAGCAGAACAATAATTTTAGAGCCTTACAAGATATGTGGCCTCCATATATGCATTGGACTTTATTGTTTCTTTCAGGTGACGGATCATGGCTTCTACGAATTCTCCACCAAAGTTGTAGTTTCTTGCATTCAGCAACCCCACCAGTGTGGTATAAACAGTCATCTTCTCAGGCAGATGGCGTGCACTACATTTTACAAGTAAAAGAAAACATGCATCCAATTAGATCGATACAAAAATGTAAATATACATACAACATTAGCATAAACCTTAGTCCGAAAGAATGTTTGTGAGGCGAAGGTAAACTCAGCGGGTTGGCCAAAGTTCACATAAAGGGTATGGGCACCTCCATTGTTGGGTTTTTAGGGGAACCATTGGCAGCACATCACAGTAGATATGTGGTCAACCAAACTATTCCCATTTAGCATAGTACAAAAGCCTCACTCATGCTGTGCCAAAATTAAATTGTGCAAACAGACTTGCAGTGCAAGTTTTTAAACAATCTGTCAATTTATACAGAGAGTTTTCACCATGGCCTTCAGCTGCAAAACTTTGTGACATCTTCACCACCGCCTTCCAAAAGGTGCTTATTGCGAAGCCAATAGAATTATCCAACTGGTTCATTGACCTTTTTTCATGGAGTCCACAGGCTGTGTGAAGCTTTGCAGCCTAGGTCCATCCAGTTGAATCCACCTGAACTGCAATAGCAAGTATAACCTGTAGAATGTTGTGGTGCCAGCTATTTTTGACAGAATACAGCCATCTTTCCGAAATACTGAACAGCCCATTTAAGATTTCAAGCTATTGGGGGAGATTTATCAGAAGAGTGAGTTAAAACTGTTCTAGTTGCTCATAGCAAACAATCAGAACTCAGCTTTAATTTTATACACAGTTGTGGGAAAATGAAAGCCGAGCTCTGATTGGTTAACATGGGCAACTAGAACAGTTCTGCTCTCAGCAAAGGACACTTACACTGCACAAAGAATTCTCAAAATTTTGCTTTTGTAGTTTGGCAAGTCGGCTTCCAAAACTCCAGCAAGCCCTTCCAAGTTGCTTTCCAATGATGAGGTACTCTAAAGTGAGAATAAAGACAGAAATGCCAAAATAGCACATTAAAAGTGGTAAAGTAAAATGTTTAGTATTCGGTCACATTGGGGTACATTTACTGAATGTGTCTTTGTACTTGGATAAACAAAATGTTCTATTCTGATGCATGTGACATAGGGAATTTGCTTCACCTTACACACCTAGTACCGTAATCAAATAATGCCCATGTGAAAAAAAAAAAAAAAAAAGTGTCACCCAATATAAATGTGTGCCACAGAGCTGGAGCAGGTTAACTGTAATTAAGAGACATTTGGAAGGCATCTGGAAATAAACTGGTAAAGGGCAGCAGCTTTATCTCAATGTAATGAATGTGTCATTAGCAATACTCCCCCTTGTAATGCAAGTGAGAACTGCTACCAGTATTGTGCATGGAGTAAATGCTACAAGACTATTATTTTTGCCATTCTCTAAGACTAAAGCCATTTCCATTGTCACACTCTGACATGGTCAACATGTGCTGACTTTACTGATAGCCTGACACTTCTGTTTCCATGCTGCACATTCTTTTCTAGTTTCCCCTGAAATGCTGCTTAGCAAAAGAATTGGCCACAGGAATCTGCAAATATAATTTTTTTTTCTGTTAACAATCATTCTGAGAATTATTTCTGTCAGCAGAAATTGACCAAATAAACCACTACCAGTATGTTGCCAAACAGCTAAACACATTCCAGATCATGTTTCTTTCATGACCCAGTGTGGTGGCATCTTCCAGAAAATCTACTCTGAAGTGAGATGTAAATTAGTTGTATAAACTCATGGTGGTAGAGATTTTAACACTGAAATAATGTTCTCTTCCTCAGAAAGCCCCCATCACGGTGATTGATGGTCCAGCATCCAGAAACATCACTAACCAATCTCCTGAAATCTGGTACATGATGTCAATCACAGAGGATGAGGCACACAGTGCTCCGCACCTTGACTTCAGTGTTAAGGGGTCATCCACTTCCAGCAAATATTTCATATGATTTATGTAAGGAAAAGTTCTACAGAATGTATATTGGAAAATTGTATCAATTCCTCACGGTTTTTTACATATCCGCTTGCTGTGCTGCTATAAAAGCTTCTAAGTTTACTTCCAGTGGATAGAATCTGTCCATGTGATGTGATGGACATGCAGGTGCACGAGCAGTTATCACACAACTCATTACTCTTTGTGATAATAACGGCACGTCACATCAAATGAACACATTTCTATCCTCTGGAAGTAACATAGAAGCTTCCTGACAGGACAGCAAGCAGATCTAGAAAACTGAGGAATTGATACAGAAAGTATATTGGAAATTGTACAACTTTTCCTTATACAAACCATATCAAATATTTGCATAAAGTGTACAACCCCTTTAAACAACCAATTTACATCTCACTTCAAAGTTAATTTTCAGGATGATGTCACCACACCGAGTCAAAAACTAGATGGAGTTACACTGCTTTACAAGAGGTTTATTAGGCCAATTGCTGGTGTCAGGTTCACTTTAAGGAATTTTTGGATAGACAATCCCATTGCAGCACAGGGCAAAAATTCAACCCCTGCTTCATCAACATTTCCATGCCAGTTCTCAGTCTCCTGTTCTGCAGACAGGGCACTCAGACCCAAATGATCAGATATTTAACCCTTAAAATGGATATAAAGCAGAACAATGCTCCCCATGCATAAAAGTAACAGGCATCTGCCAGAGAGCAAGATACATTATGAGGCATATACAGGCCTGTGATTATTATTGCTGAGCTTCATGCCTACTATTCAATCCTTGTCACCCATAGCCATGTTCCTTATTGTACAGGTGCAGTACTCAAAAACATTTTACCTTTTCCCCAACTCTACATATGAGCGACTCAAGACGATCTTCAATATCAAGGGGTTCAGAGGTTTTTCTCCTTTTGTGAGGTTGCTCTCCTGTTAAAAAAAAAAAATTAAGTTAATAACATTTATGCAAATCATATACTATTATGCTTTATATAGAGCTAAGGCCCAGTGCACAACAGTCTGAAGTCAAGTTCTGTTATCTTTAAGGCAAAAATACAGATAGATGTAACAGTATTTTATCGTAACGTGTGGTGAATGAGAGTTAACAGTGGTGAGGTGAACTAGTGTATCAGCACCAAGCTACCTGAATTAAGCCACAGGTGCATCCATTACTGGTGGCCCTTGTGAACCTACCCTCCAGCCTGGGCACTTTCTATGCAATGTTGTGGGCATGGTGTGTGCACTACATTAACAGTAATGGGGAGCAGACACTAGCAGCAATGCAGAACGTGCTATCAGGGAACAATAGATTGCAGGCAGCATATAGCACACAGCCAGGCAGGAGCAGCATGCAGGGCACGTCCATACACACAGCACAGGGAAGGCAGGACGCGCTGATACTTGTAGTAACACGCAGAGCATCGCACACTAACCAGCCCTCTCACTGCCAGAGCCGAGCTCACCATCGTTCTCATCGCTGTGTCTTCTCCGGGACATGGCCGCTGATTTGGCTTTCCTTACACACCGAGGAACGGACAATCTAGCTAGGACTCGCCGGTGAAGCGCGAATCTCGCGAGGCTTCTATAGGCGCTCGCTCTGTGATTGGCTCGGCGGAAGCCCTCACACACTTCGGGCCGGGTATAGCCGCTTCCGGTTACTCCACTAGAGTAGTCGTACAGAGAGGCGCTCTGGCGTTCCTATGTGGTCTCTATGGTGTTCGAAAGCGGAGCTTCCGGTGGGGCTTGTGATGTAGGGAGCGTATAAAAAGTTCTACAATGAGCCGAAAGCAAAGGTGTCTGTGAGTTGTTATGGGTGGGTGCAAGACTCCATCATGTAGTGGTGGAAGTTTAGTTTTTGAATTGAATTTGAACACAAACGTTGTATGAGAGAAACAGTTCCATCCAGTACCTAAATCCAATTCTTTAAATGGGTTTTCTGGGGCTAACAAAAAATAGATATATAGGATGTGGCTCAGGCCAAAAGCATTTGCGGTTGTAAGTAAACGCATGCAATCAGTAAACAATAAAATGCGTTTCTCTGGAAACGCTGAGATTGGGCCGAGTGCAGTGGTTGACTGTACCCTCAGTCTGTAAATGTATACAAATATGTATATTTTCTGAGGGAGTAGAGGGGCCCCATTCGAAAGTCCTGCCTCTCCAATCTATGCCCCTGTAAATGTGATGAGTTTTGATGTAATTATGACAGATTTATGTTATAAATAGCCTAATATGACCCCTTATATTTCTAGTCAGAGAAAGGAAAAAAAAGACACAGCACAGTTGAGGTACTGTAGAAATGTGCCGCTCCTTCTCTTTTCGGTGGGCCAAAGGAAACACTTATCAAATGATGTTGGTTCCATTATTCTGACTCATCAAATGAACGCTATCTTAAAAAAAAGACATTATTGTGTTATTGGAACATGTTGCTATTTTGTTATTTTAATTAGCGTCAGAATACAGTGACTTTTTTTTTTCATACACATTCATAAAACCCTGCGCCCTTTGGGGTTAATTGGTGCCTTATTCACCACCTATTTTTGAACAAGTGTTAACCCCAAGATGGGGGAACTCTTTGAATGAGCAATTAGACAGAGGTGATAAAAAATGGTATTTGATTTTTTTTTATATACGTCTGAGAACTTATTTAGAAAGATTCCGATTGAGAAGGAAAGAAGGAGAACCCAAAAGAGGATTTTGCCATCTGTGGTTTTAAAGGAAACCTACCACACGTTTCTCTAATGTATGCTAGTCTAGCCCTTTTTAGGGCTAATTCTTTCATGGCCCAGATCTTTTATAAATTTAAATTCCACATGATATTCAAATTTCCTAAAGAGGCTACTGGGGCGTGGAATAACCGGAGCCGAGGCTACACGGCGCGGATACTCAACACCCCAGTAGCCTCTTGCATTCCGCCTACCAATCCATCTTCAGCGCACAGCTACAAGGAGCTGCGCGCACAAGTCTGCAAAGCTGGGTTCTGCCCATGCGCAGAATGCAGGCTGCCGACTGTGCAGTCTCGGACTTGAAGCCAGGGCTACTGCGCATGTGCAGAACCCAGCTTCACAGACGAGTGCACGCAGCTCCTTGTAGCTGTGCGCTGAAGATGCATTGGTAGGAGGAACGCAAGAGGCTACTGGGGCGTGGAGTAGCCATGCCGCATAGCCTCAGTTCCAGCTACTCCACTCCCCAGTAGCCTCTTTAGGAAATTTGCATAGTGGGGGAATTAAAATTTATAAAAGTTCTGGCCATGAAATAATGAGCCCTAAAAGGGGCTAACCTACTAGAGGAACCTGCCACTGGATCTACCTTAATAGGTAGATCCATGGTGGTAGGTTTCCTTTAATTAGATTATAAAGTACAGAGGGAACTAGTAAAAGGATTATAAGTAGCGGTACCGAAACCTGGAAGTTGGTTGGTTCAAATGTGGGTGTTTTTCCCTTTGACTGTTTTTATTGGTTTATAAGTTTCTGGAGGGGTTGAGACATAGGCGGACCTAAGAGGAAACAGGCAAAGGAAAAAACTATTGCTGCTGTGGGGGCGTTACCCTCTTCTAAAAACTGATTGGTTAAAATGTGGGTATGTCCTTTTCTATGCTTATGATGGGCCGGTTCACTATGAATATGTATTTTAGTAAAATAACTTGTGATTATGCTTAGCATTCCTTATGTTTAGGGTTTATGAAATTTTCCTCTTATAATATAGAACAGAAGTATATTGAGATTGGTCAAATTATCTATCTCTGGTCTCTCCATGCACAAGATAGCTAGCGGTATCCCGAAATTTTTACATAATTTTATCTAAGTGACTGTTTTATGTAAAGAAGACACTTTTTAATGAAGATAATGTGTAATATTTTGCACATACTAGTTGAGCATTATGTATAAAAGGGTGGATTGTATTCAAACCCTATGGTTACATCAAACGCTATGCCCCGGAAGAAGCCTGAAGAGGAAATCTAAGGTTGGGTGAGGCATTTGGTGTTTTTAAGGATTTATATGCACATTTTTGCCTGCTTTTGAGTACAAGAATAAACTCTTTTTATCTTTATACTTGGGCGTTCTGCAAAATCTTTTTGTTCTTGGATACCTGACCATAAGGATCACATTTTGGAACCTATACATGAGGCAACGCCGAAGGTCTTCCATTTTTGAACATTGCAGAGTGGTGAGATGAGCCTTTTAACAGAAGGAATTGTTCTTTGAGCACCGACTTTCTTGTTCATTCACTGTAAATAACCCTGAAAGACCTGGAGCCTGGATGTGTAAAATGAATGTGAATTGCCTGCGATCCCTAGGCTTAGGACTTCCTGGGGGGAGGGCAGTGACATGCTTTCCCCAGCAGCTGCTTCATTCACAGTTTAGTGCAGACAGGAGAGGCATGAGCTGCTACCTCCATCTATGCTCTGATACCATCCAAGTCCAGCCTCGTATTTGTAACGTCTTATCCTCCGCTCTTAAGTTTACCATTAAGTTTAACATTACAAGTTAAAACTTGTAGACCAGAATTGTCACATCCTACCTGAATCTAAAATAAGAGCTGTTATTTTTATAGTTGGTTTTTAATGTAATTGCTATTCTCTGTTCTCAGGTGTTTGTGCCTTAACCAAATACTTTTATATTGACCTAAACCCGGGTTTTTACTGTGAGATTGTTGAGCAAAATGTCCCTGTCTTCCTGCTGCAATGGGGCAGAGATCTTCTCTTGTCATGAGATGGACTCCTGTGATCTGGACTTTCCTGATATAGACTTGAATGGGTCTGCTGCACCCACACCAGAGAGCACCTTAAAAGCAGGACTAGATGTGAATACAAGAAAGAAGTACATGTATGCAAAAAAGAAGGTATGTGGTTACATTTGTGCATACGTGACATAAAAATGAACAGTGAGTCCTTATGTGTGATACGGCCCTGATAAATGTTTGAAGAAAAATTGCAAAACACAAGTGGGTCTACTAAATAGTTTTGTTTTATCACAAAGTTTGGTCCACTGCAGTTGCAGTTTGTTTTAAAATGCAATGTAAATGCAAGGTTATCTGCACACAACTGAAAAATGGCTGCGTGATTTACTTCAGTCCATCCACAAACAACTTGTTTTCTGTGCATATTATGCTTCAATTCTGCATTAAAAAGGTTAATTTACACACCAGCATCAGAATAGGGGTAAACCTATTTGCTGTAGGTGAAAAATCCAGCAGCGGTAAATCTGTTGCAGATTTTTCCAGCAATGTGTGTTGTGATGGACTACGATGCTACTGTGTTAGGGTACATTCACACAGGTATGCCTGCACGGCGGCACTGGAGAAGAGGAGGGATGAGGGCTGCTCACCCCTTCCCTCTCCATAGAGAATTCTCTATCTTTTCCCTCTGTACGTTGCAGAACGGTGTAACATATTTGCGGTTCCGTACCGCTGCTGGGCAGCCATTGCTGTTGTATATTCCCAGACGGTTGTTTGAATGAGGCGTTGAGCTGTTTATTTACTACACGGAAATGCTCCGCAGAAAATGTATTTTTAATTTGTACCCTTTGTTACCCTAAGGCTACTTTCACACAGCAGTTTTGGGGCCATACATATGGCTATGGCGCATGCACACTTTTGGCACCTTACCTTGCTCAGGGAAAAGTTAGAAAATGCTTTCCATGTGTTTATGGCTGGGGGCTGTGCCTCTCTATGGAGAGGGGAGGGTGAGCAGCTTACCCCTCCTCTCCAGCATGCTGGCGTATGTAGCGCGGGCAGTCATGGGGCTGTGTGAAACTGTCCTAAAAGTTTACCTACATAAAGAAATTTAATTTGCATCACAAGCAATTTTGATGTCGTTTTTGTCGCAGTTTTTTGTGGGGTTTTCCCATCTCATTTATATGAAACTCATAGGATATGTCATAAAAACTTAGATTTCGGTCTCTGAATCACTTATCTTGAGAATACTGCCCCCGGATTATGGGGTATCGTGGTGATTGGTGTGGACGTGAACACTCTCTTTTCATATTGATAGTAGCACAAAAAAAGAGTTGAGCAAATAGACTCTATTTTTTGGGTCAATAATGATTCCTTTAGTTCTATAGCGCACACAGATTACACCGCGCTACACAGAGCTTGCCAAATCTTTCCTTGTCCCCAATGGGGCTCACAATCTAACATATCATGTTGTCCTGAAATAGGAATAACCCTTTAATTTTACAGGTGAAACACGTATTTTAATTAAATCTGTTAACAAGTCTGACCATATGGAACTGCAGAGCCGTGTAACCATACCTTTGTGTGTGATAAGGTTTGTATTCCATGAATGTAGCTGGACTTGGTGTACTGGGGGAGTATCTGTGAGATGTCTGCATCGAGCTGCTCCACAGACCCTCCCCCTTTTGCTTTACATAAGAGCTGTAGCCGTCTTCTGACTACAAAAGTCACTCAGAGCAGATGGGATGGCTTTGGATCTGGTCACTGAAGAGATATTATATGTTGGTGAGTTCACTAGCTACAATCATGGAATATCCAGGGCTTATACATAATACAACCTCCAGTTGTGTAGGGTCTAAATTAAAGTCTTTATATGCATCTTTATGTCTTCTGCAAGCAAAATATACTTGTATTAATAATATTAATAAGCTAACTGTACCATTACAAATGTTATATGTGTCCTTATGTTGTATAGGATTTTCAGTAGTAAATTTCTGAGGATGCTTTATTGCTTATACAGTTCTATTTTCTGACAAATCTGAAAAGTAACATTAGTAAGACTGTAGCAATGTTCTTCATTTACAGGCATTCGCTCTTTTTGTTAAAGAACTGCAAACAAGTACATCGCCTCATACATATCAAGATATTTTTATCAAGTGGAAGTGTTGTGGACAAGATTTTAGAGACCTGAGGACTATTCATAAACATGTAGCTGCACAACATGCGACTGAGGTTTTACATCAAACTCAAAAGATTTTAGAAGAACTTGTAATAGCTGCTACTTCCAGTTTACCATGCACTGATCACTTGGATATCACTGATGCCTCAACTGAGCTGTGCTGGAGCAGCCAGAAGATTTCTGACTGGTTACCAGATTTGAAATGCTACAAGATTGAAGACCTAAAAAGGTAATACAACATTTATGAAGTTTTGGAAATCTGATTTATCCCTTCGCGTCACAGCTTTATTTTTTTTTTTTGCACACTACCTCTAAAGATCTATAACTTTTTCATTTTTACATGTCCAAAGCTGTGTGAGGGCTTATTTTCTGGGTATTACTTCTCAGTGATGTTATTTATTATTCCACGCCGTGTACTGGAAAGCTGGAGAAAAATTCCAAATGTAGTGAAATTGGAAAAAAAACGCATTTGGGGGCTCTGTTTTTAGGACTTTTATTGTTTATTTATTTATAGCTTTATTCTTTGGTTCGGTACGATTATGGTGATGCCAAATATATATAGGTTTTACTGTGTTTTAATACATTTTCAAAAACTAAAACAACTTTAAAACTTTTTCATACTTCAGTGTACAGAGTGGTATAACGTTTTTTAGCTAGATGAGCTGACATTTTCATGGCTACCATTTTGAGGAATGTGCAACCTTTTGATCACTTTTTATTAATTTTTTTATGTGATGTAAAATGGTGTAAAAGTGATGTTTCTGACATTTGGGTGCTATTTTACGTTATGAGGTTCACTGCCGGGAATAATAGTTTTTATATTGTGATAGATCAGGCATTTTGGGACATGGCGATACCTAACATGATTGTGATTTTTACTGTTTATTTAGTTTTATATCAGTTTTAGGAAAAGAGGGGTGACTTGAAATGTTTTTTTTTTACTACTGTACGTCACGCGTCAGCTGCGAGCCGATGAGTGTTTGCAGGTGTTAACCTGTCAATCTCCACTGGAAGCTTTGATGAACACTGCCATCTTGGCTCGGATCGTTGCTCCCTGTGACCATCGGGGAGAGGTGTTCCGTTGCAATGACAGCCTTGGGTCACACAAAGACTTGATTTGTACATTGTAAGGCAGTATATGGTAGAATCAATCAGACAACTTAGGGTTATAGTACCCTAGGAGGTCTGAAAAATTAAAAAAACACTAAAAATTAAAATCACCCACCTTTCCCTAGAACTGATATAAATAAACAATCAAAAGTCACAAAAAAATGACTTCCGATTTACAATACACTTTCTGTATCAATTTCTCATGTTTTTCTAGATCTCTGCTTTGCTGTCATTCTATAGAAAGCTTCTTTGTTTATTTCCTGTCGACAGAAATCTGACCATGATGACACAGGTCCACGGCTCATTATATCACACAGCTCTGATTACTCTCTATGATAGGATTTGGGCACCTATGTGACCATGGTCATATTGTTTTCTATAGAAGGACAGCAAGCAGAAATCTAGAAAACTGAGGAATTGACACAGAAAGTATATTGGAAAATTGTATAAGTTTTCATCATACAAACAACATCTTCTTATATTATAGCATTAAATTATAATTCCTTATTAAACCAACTTTTAAAATTATACTAATATGCCAGAATAGTACAGGGTGATAAATGGGAATGATAAATTCTAAATGTTACTAGTTATTCATGGAGGGTTATATAGGACTTATTCAAAACACTGGGTGAATACATTATTGGTACAAAAAGATACTTGGTGCTAACTCAGCTGAAACCCAGGTTTCGGTGTAGCGTAAAGTGCTTGTGCTTATCCCACTACAACTAACCTCTAATCCACATTAAAAAAAAAACAATTCATCATAATATTCAGAGCAAAGGTATCTCTAGCATACCCATTAACAAGGATCCGCCTGTCTTCTACCACAGTGGAATCACTGACTGCTAATCTGCAGCAATTTATAGAGCCATCATTGTGGATGGGATGCATACTTATCTCACACAGTGGGTTTTTACCATAATTAAGCATGTAACGTAAAACAATTTATGGGTTTATTCAATTACTGCCGCAGAATGAGTTGCATAACAAACCTTAAACTCCTCCCCCTGCTGCCTTTAAAATTGCAGCTGAAAGTAGATCCCAATGGCTGGTTTCTGCTGTGGTTGGTATTATGAGTCCCTGATGTAAAGCTGCAGGGTCATATATATATATATATATATATATATATATATATATATATATATCACTTTCAGGCATTCATATTAAAACTTTATACTATATGGCACTGATGGCGAACCTTTTAGAGACCGAGTGCCCAAACAACAACCAAAATCCACTTATTTACTGTGAAGTGCCAACATGGCATTTTACGCAGTAACTTATTGTAACCTGTCGTAGCAAAGAAGAGTCAGTTAGGCCAAGATTGCAAAAAAATTGTACAAAAGAATTTTTTTGAGGGTTGCCACCCAACCTCCAAAAGTTGAAGTTCCCACGTCTGTACCTTGCATTTTCCACTCTATGTGATACCAAATCATAATCAAATGGTGAAATGTAACATTAGACCTTTTGGTTAATTGTTATTTTGATATATATAGTGACCTTATGTCTTGCGGATATTACATGTTATGATTATGTGTTGAACTTTCATGTTTTATTATTACATATATTCTTGGGCACTTGACCTACGGCAGAGATGGCTAACCTTTGAGACCAAGTGCCACAAACTGTGATATTTCTGACTTTGTTTTCAAAGTGCCAACTGCTATTTTGAGCCTAGGCTATTAACGACAATACACTCTTAAGTGGACATACTGTACTGCCACATGATATAGGACAATCCTCTACTGGCAAGCAACTGTGATCACATCTGAAACAGACACATATTACTAGTAGCGTGCGCCGTCTTTTGATTATCTGGCGCTCAAACTGCACATTAGTAGATGCAAAACTGACAGGCAGTTTGATATATTTGGGCCATTTATATTATAGAATGCAACTAGAAAATCTGATTTGTCTTTGCTTTCAACATAAAATTTTTTTATTCAGCCTCTGAAAAGATGAACTTAGTTGAGGGCTTCTTTTCCTTGGTGTTTTTAACGGGGCTCACTGGACAGGTCCAATAATGTTTCACATTTATTGTAAGGATTGTTAGACGCACAACTACCAATTTGCTTTGTGAAGTGGATTTGTGGGTTATTTTTCTTACTGTTCGTGATTTGTACATGAAAAGTAGTGTTTGGAAATCACCAATTTTTGTTTACTTTTCATTTTGTCTTACTAATTCTCTGGTCAAGTCCATGTAAACAGTAGCTTAACTAGAAATGATGTCATCATTTAAGGATATTGTGACGCGTCCATCAAACCAACAAAGTTTCCCTTCTGAAAATCCTCAGTGAATTGATCTAGGTATTTATGAATGCCTCCCTCTCGGATATACTTTCTGGCACACGGCCTATGAAAAACAAAAACCTATGAAATAAGCCTTTGTTAGATAATACGACATTTAGAAAAATTAATTCCCATGTTCCTGTTATTTGAATCAATTCTCCAGTGACTTCCGTCACGCACCATCAGGCAGAATAAGATCAGTCTAGATTTGCACGGTGGTGCTGTCAAGGTTCTTGTCTAAAGGGAAATACAGTCATAACACTCAACTTTCTGGCGTGTGACCACCTAGGAACAGAGTACAGGGTGGCTAAGCCAATCACTTTAGGGTCGCAGAGAACAGAAGCAATCAATATTGAAGCAGTGAGGTAGGTAATAAGTCTCATTTTACTGAACCCCTTTAGAGCCCCCATCATGGGCAATTTATCAAGTTTACCCCCTTGGTGAATTAACATACAAGTACGTCAAAATGTGTCTGTTGCCCTCATCCGGCTCGCAGTACAACCGCATCCCCGGGTTTTAGTAGTGGAGACAGCCGTGCAATGCAATTGCTGCGGGAGCTGGCTGTATGTGAAGTCCAGGTCTCCTGCAGTAACAGATGGGGACTCTGAGTCCTTGGCCGACTCTTGGGTGTTCATGTCCCACCCGGACCAAAGCCACAACAGTAAAAAAGAAAAAAAGGGCAAAAAGGTTTTAAAAAAAGTTAATAAAAACAAGAATAAAATAAATTAATAAAGACCCCCTAAGGCCCGCCATTACATATAAAATCAAATTTTACCTTATAACAAAGTGAGACTGCACTACCAAAACCACTCCATATTGGATATTCACCATGTCTGTACAACAACGTAAGAACTAAACATGATACAAACCCGTACAGTGAAACTATGAATTTGTTTTGTTTTTGGGTTTAAACCCCCAACAATTATGGTATTTTTAATCCAACATGATAAAACAAGGTAAAAGTGATCGAAAGTAACATTTACCTCAAAATGATAACAAAAAATTACAGCTTGTCCACAAACAACAACCCTAACAGACTCCGTAGTAAACAAGAATGAATTAGTTACTCACCGGTAATTCTTTTCCTTGTCCACCCAGACGCCCACCTGGAGATGCCCCTTAACCTCTGTAGGGACAGGAAGAAGAGAGTGAAGGTACATTCCCCTCCCGCATCCTCCCAGCCAGTGGAGGGGTCTTCAAAAATAACACCACTGAGGAAAGATGCAACATGATTTATTATATGTTTAACACATACCAGTTTTCATCATGGCATACCCATACCTATAACAGCAGGAGGAAACTATAGCGGCCGTCATGGTGGACTAATGGAATGGAATTACCGTGTGTACTAATTCTTCTTTTCCACTTCGTCCCCCCATGACGCCCACCTGGAACTTCAATAGAGTAGTCTTTAGTGGAGGATCACTGCTTGAAAAGCACTTTTCTCCCCAGGACAGATCTTCGAGGAGGGCAAGTCAAGTCTATAGTGTTTAAGAAGGTAGAGAGGAGTCCAAGTGTGCTGCTTGCAGTTGTTATCTAAGGAGGGCCTCTTTTCTCTGCCAGGGGTGGAGACGATCTCTTGTGGATGTGCCCTTATTACTGATGTACTGGAATCTCTTGGATGTCGTTAACAAGAGATATCGTCCATTCTTAACCATCTAGCGTGGTGCCTGGCAACCCGTCATCCCCTTATTTTTCCCCTGAATTGGAGAAATAGGTTAGAATCAAACCGCCAGGATCAGGTATTTCCAAGTTATCTAACGACAGAACGTCTTACTTCTCGAGGTGCCATTCGCTTCTCTTTGAGGACGGGATCTTGAAGAAGAAGGGTAATATGATCTCTTGACTCTATGGAAACTCCGAGACCACCTTTGGGATGAAATTTGGGTCCCGTGTGAGAAAAGTTATCTCATCAAGAACCTCATATAGGGTTCCGTGATAGACAATTGCCTGGAGTTCACCTCCAATCTCCGTGCTGACGGTGATTGCTACCAGGAAGAACTGTTTTTACGTGTCAGGTTTTTTACAGCGAGCAAGAAAATTGGTTCAAAAAAGGCCTCTTAATATTAAGCATTTAAGACCAGAGAAAGACCTGAGAAAGGTCCTTCTAAAGGACCTGGTGGGTTTTAATCTAGAGGAGCTAGCTAGAATGACTTTTTCCACCCACCTGTGCTCGATGAGGGGTTGACGAAAGAACGCACTGAGGCTGATACCTGGACTTTAGAGTACTTTGTGGAAGTCCCAATCCAAACCCTTTGTGAAGAGGAGGTAGAAAACCTGACAAATAATTGGGGTTAGATTGACATGGTGGATTATCTGCACAGAAAGAAACAAAACTTTTTCCAAATCTTGTGATAAATGGCAAAAGTCGACAGTGTCCCTACTGGCCATCAGGTGTTTATAAAAGGACAGAGGATTAGGTCTTGGGATTCATATAGTCGATTCAGGATCCATGCTGATTAACTGGAAGTCTTCCTGGATCTGGATGGATATTGGACCCTGACCAGGAGGTATCTTCTGAACACTGGTAGAAGCATGACTGGGTCCTGAGTGGAATCCCGCTTCAGATCGGTGCGGATTTGGCGGTACACCAGCTCTTTTTGGCCAATTTTGGGCACACAAACTATGGTCTGGTTCTCTCTAGATAAATTTTCTCCAACTACTCTGGCGCTCAGGGGAATATGGGGGAACGGCGTGTAGGCGGAGTGTGTTTACCAAGGGTGCGGAGGGATATCATCCAGACGCTATCTTGTCTCCCCTTTTCTAGAAGGGAAAAAAAGTGTCACACTTTGAGTTTCTTTTTGTCGCAAACAAGTCTATTTGAGGTCTGCCCAAGAGAGAGATAGGTACTGAATATCTCCTCTTTTATGCACCAATCGTTGGAGTTTTTTCCTTCGGTGTGAGGAAATCCCCCTGGGGTTCTGCTGTTCCCTTAGATGGGTAGCCGAATTGATAGGACATGGCCTCTGCCCACAAAATATTGCGCTTGTTAAGACATCATAAGTATTGGGATCTGGTTCCCCCATTGCCTCTTCAGGTTAGATACTGTCTGGTGTTGTACGGACAGTATCAACAACATGAGTCCTGCCAATTGGGCAGTGTTTGAGCTAGCATTCCCACACTGCGCCTAATATTTTCCGATAGTGGACGACCTTCTGGAGATCTCCTCTGTCCAGGAGCCCTGCGATAACTTTTGAGGAAGCACTGCTCCCCAACCCGCTTCTTGCTGGCGTCTGTCGTATGGTGAATACGACTGTTCCTCAGAAATTCCCCTGTCTAGATTTGTGTCCATCAGCCACCACTTGAGATCTTCTTGACTGACGCGGGGATTGATACCTTTTTGTCCAGTCCCCTTCGAACTCCTGTTCCAGGATCTAGAATCCATTTCGAGAACTCGAGTATTGGACTTGGCACCAGGCCACTGAGGGATGCATGCTGTTATAGTCCTAGGAACTTCATACGCCCCGATGGAGATAAGAGCCTTCTCCGAACCTTCTTAACTCCTCCTTGATATGAGCCCCCTTTTCCTGTGGAAGGAATGACATTTGTAAGCATGAGTTTAATTTCTCCCAGGAATTTCTTTACTGTGTGGTGTGATAAAATCGATTTGGGTAATTTATGATCCAGCCTAGTTTTTCTAAAAGTTCCTATTGTGATTTTCTGGAAGAATAGGTTTCTTTTGTTTGTCCAATAACCAGCAGGTCGTCTAGATAATGGAAAATCAGTATGTCCTCTGTCTTAGGAACGGCCACCACCTCTATCATCACCTTGGTGAAGGTTCTGGGGGCTGAAGATATGCCAAAGGGGATGCACGAAATGAAAATGTAACGTGGAACCCCTGGAGAAAGGACAGAGACCTTAGGAACTTTTGTGAAACGGGGTGAATGTGGGACGTTGATAATATGCGTCCTTTTAGGTCTATAGTTGCACATTACACATTTTGTGGATAAATGTGAGTGGCAGACCTTACCGACTCCATCCTGACTTGTTGTAGACGATGACAGTCGTTGAGTCGTTTCAGGTTGTTACAGCCTGTTCGATCCGTTCGGCTTCTTTAACAAGAAAAAGAGAGAAAAAATCCTTGGCTTTTCTTGTTCCTGAGGAACCTGGGTAATAACTCCAGAAGACAGTAAGATGATTTCTTGCAGATTAGATAGTGGACATTTCTGATGTTGGGGAGGGTGGTAGGGTAACTGGTAGGAGAAGCTTCTTGAAGTCTATCTTGTATCCTTGACAAGTATGTCTGAACCCAAGGATTTGAGGTGTTTTTAACCATTCCTCTCTGAACTTCAATAATCTTCCTCCTACTATGGCGTTCACTGTTTTCTTGTTTTGTTGGGATCGGATGATGTTGAAAAGAGACCCTTTAACTTTTCCTCCTTCGGGTAGCTCCAGCGACCCCTTTTCCCTTTATCTTTGTATCTTCTCTTTGGCTCTTAAAGTCCCGAAAAGGGCTGCTTCCTGGGTTATTGGCTTATTCTCGGGAAACCCTTTCTCTATTGATGCCTTTCCAAGATGGTGTCAAGTTCAGGGCCAAAGACGAATTCACCTGAAAAGGAGAGACCACTAGCTTTTGTTTTGAGGCGGATATCCCCACTCCACTGCTTCAGCCACAGCGCCCTTCTTGAGCATTTCAGGGCTCCTTCTTTGAAGAACCGTACACCTTCAGCTGCCGCCGCTCTGCTAAGAAGGACGTTGCTGATTTTAATAGGGAGAATTCTCAAAATTGTAGTTCTGGGGTTCCTTCTTTAATATGAGATTCGAGCTCATTTAGCCAATATAGGAGATTTCTCGCAAAGACTGAGGTGCCGTTAATTGATTTCAGACCCCACTGGAGTTCTTCCAAGCTTTTTTCAGCAGAGAGTCAGATTTCCTGTCCATGGGGTCTCTAAGCTGCGCTGCTCTTCAAACGGCAGGTCTGTCTTTCTACTATCTTAGTACCCTGCCACATCCACTTGGGACAGAATCCCATAGCTTAGAGTCTCAGCGCTCAAAGACCAATCTCTTCCTAATTTTTTGATATAAGGATCCTCTTCTCTGGTTCCTTCCATTCCCATACACTAACTCTTTGAGGTGTCTTTTAAGGGAAACACCCTCTGGCGCTTGCTTTTATACCCACCAAATAGTCATCTCTTTAATTGGGGTACGACCACATCCTCATTTCAAATGTCGTCTGATGGCCTCAATAATTCATCCAATTCATCTATTGGGAAAAGATGTCTGGATTCAGTAGATTTTACAAAATCCTGGGGATTTAAGGAGTCTTCCGTTTCTATTACAAGAACAAAGGAGTCTCTGAATCACTTCCTGCTTCGGATGGTGACGACCCCAGTTCAATCTGGGCTTTTTTACACACGGGGGAGCCCTAGATGTAGCCGCGGCAATAGATGAGACCACCTTCTCCTCTATGAACCCTTTGAGCTCGTCTGAAGGATGATTTCCCTCCTCTCGCATGAAGTTATCAATACAACTTTACAGATTGTTCTTATATGAATCTGCATAGAATGATTACACTGTTACTTTCTGTCTGGTTTTATCCGATTTCTCGGGTCTTTTAGGCCTGCTAGCCTTATCCCCCTTCTCCCCTTGCCTTTCCCCTTAAACCCAGGTCTTTTTCCTAAAGGCAAATATAGGAGACTAATAACCCACAACATTGCATACATATGTGCAATATCCCCTGCATTAGCCCACTACGGATACTGGAGGTGCAGAAGTTGGGTTAACTTCGTCAGTCATAGTAGACAGCGGAAGATTTAGATGCAGTAACTGGGAGCCGTAGTCACTTGAACAACTAGACTCAGATCATAGTGATCTACTGCTTAATAAACCTTAATGGGAGCCACCCCCCTTAGAAGCGCTGCCGGTCCGCGTCCCACGCTCCCAGTGATGCTGCGCGGGTTCCCCGATCACTTCCGGTCGCGGCCGGAAGTCGTCTCAGACTACGGGCTGCTGGGAAGTGTAGTTTTTTTCAGCCGGACGCGCGTGCAATCGGAATTTGCGGCGCGGGGCGGCCCTGTCAACGGACCCCGTACGGTACTGGGGACCGGATCGAACGGAGAGCCGGGCCGCCGGATTTCGCCGTGGACCATACCCGTGAGTAATTCTTCCAGTCCCCCCCCCCCCCCACCTGGAGGAGAGAGGGCACCTCTCTATGACCTGCCTCGGTAGGGACAGGAAGAACACTGGCGGTAGGATGCGGTGGAGGGGATTTAACCTCTCTTCTTCTTCTGTCCTACAGAGGTCAGGGGCATCCTCCAGGTGGGCGTCTGGGGGACGAAGTGGAAAAATATATATAAATATTAGGCCTATAGAACATGGCGATGCAAAACATGCATTTTCTCAACAAAACAAGGCAACCTACTGCCTACAAAGGAAAAACTAAAAACCCTAAACCAGAATGAATGATTTTCTAATCCTCACCAGAAAGAGTTAAGAATCATCACTTTGACCCACCCTAAATGATGCACCTGAAAATTGGATCTCATACCTGGAAAATAATAGCTGTAAAATGTGACAATGCAAATCTGCTCTATATATTATATATATAATATCGTATATATATATATATATTTATATATATATATCTATATATATATATATATATTAATATATATCTATAATATATCTATTATATATCTATATATATCTATATATATCTATATATATATTGTGTGAAAAATTGCACCACAATTCTAAGCCCATAACACCTAGTAAAATGCATAAAAGATGCTAAAAAGCCATGCCAACATAAAGCGAACATTCAGGAAATGTTATTTATAAAGTTATTTTGGGTGCTGTGACTAATTTAACATCTTAAAATTACACTGGATATGTAAAGCATTTGAAGGTTATAACCACTTAAAGTGACAAAGGGCAAATTTTAAAAAATCGGGCTTGTTCGCGAAGCCCTAAAGTGGCTTGATCCTTAAGGGGTATAATGGCAACAGCTGCAATAGAGAATCCTCATGACACATCTGTAGACTCTATTTAATATATCAGAGAATTACTTACCTGGATCAATTGCAAATGATCATTATTCCAGGCCCAAACTGCATTAATGCAACCTTAACCCTTTCAAGACCTGTGACGTAATAGCATGTCACGGGTCGGCTGCATGGAGAGGGCTTACGGACTCCATGTTAGCCCACAAACGCCCACCAGCAAAGCCACTGGCAGCTCAAACAGGAAGTAAAGAATGAACTTATGAGTAGGACTTTTCTTTACACAAACAAATTTAATTATTTGCTGGAATATGCTTAAACTCTACCTGACGCCTGGGTCATACTGCATAGAGAAGGCTCAAAGGCTGAACCCTCTCCATGGCCGGCAAGTCTTTGCTGCATATTGCTGCTCCCCGATGACTCCACAGGGAGCGACGATCCTCAGCAAGATGGCGGCAGCATTGCCGGCGGCATCGGCAGGAAAAACACCGCGATTGGTGCTACCACAAGCGCGGTGTTTTCCTGCTGATTGCCGCCGGCAATGCTGCCGCCATCTTGCTGAGGATCGTCGCTCCCTGTGGAGTCATCGGGGAGCAGCGATCGGTCACCATGACAGCCTCAGGTCTTCTGGAGACTCGAGGATGTCTCGTTTTAACCCTTTCATTACATCAGCACCATTGTAATGAATGAGGAGGAAAATCCCCATATACTGCCATACAATAGTATGGAAGTATATGTTAGGATTAGAGATGAGCGAGCACTAAAATGCTCGGATGCTCGTTATTCGAGACGAACTTTTCCCGATGCGCGAGTGCTCGTCTCGAATAACGAACCCCATTGAAGTCAATGGGAGACTCAGCATTTTTCAAGGGGACCAAGAGTCTGCACAGGGAAGCTTGGCCAAACACCTGGGAACTCAGAAAATGATGGAAACCCATGGAAATGGACAGGAAAACGCAGGGGCAGCATGCATGGATGCCTCTGAGCTGCTTAATGCCACATTATGCCAAAATTATGGGCAACAGCATGGCGATGACAGAGTGACCGAATGAGGCTAGATAGCATCTAAAACATCCAATAATTATCCCTGACACTATAGAGACGGCATGCAGAGGTAGCGGCGCAGCGGCAGGCTAGAGAGTGGCATGGCGACATACCCCAAAGGGACTCAGGCTTCAAACCATTTAAAAAATTCCTTTTGCGAGGATAACGTGTAGCACTGTATGTATCAGTATTTTGACTGGTTAAGGGCGGCAGAGAGGAACAAAGGAGGTGAGCAAGAAGCATTGAATGATGTCTTTCCTACGTATATTTAGTCGATCAACACAGCATGGTGGCGACAAATGAACGAGTTCCATATGTATCTGGTGAAACACCCGAAAAATGGAGACGCTCGTTTGATAAGGGGACGACATGTGGAGGCAGCCATGGAGACGATTTCCATGATTAAGGCGACATATGGGGCATCCATATTGCGCTCTAGGATTGCAACTTCAGGTCTCCAGCATGGCGGCGACATGCGCCGATTTCCATTTGTATCTGGTGAAACACTTGAAAATTCTGCCTGACACAGCTCGTTTGATAAGGGGATGATTGTGCTGTATTTCCTCTCGTGCTCCAGCGCCTGGGGTAATAGACAGTTGAATTCTGGATTTTCTTTGGATACAAGTACCTAAAGGCTTGAAGCTAGATAAGATATCATTCTCGTGTTATTAATGACAGCAATACTAATTATTATACTTGTACATTCCATACTTACTATTGTTGTCCTCTCTCTTCTACTAATAACAATAATTTATTCTCCTTCTCCATGTTGCCGATAAATTTATTACGTATGTTTTCTTTCTGTTAACATGTCAATGTTTTTACATTTGCTGTTGTAATATGGGGAGCCCCGTGCAGTCAACTCCGGCGACGCGGCCAGTTTTCCTGTTCTGCGTGGGGCGGGGTTCCTGCAGCGGCTCCTTTAAAATAGCGTTGTTTACATACATCACTTAGACACTTGATAAAGACAACGCAAGTGTTGAAACGCGTCGGTCTGTGGCGCTTTATCTGTATGTTCCCGATGTGGATTTAAGCCTTCGGAAAATAAAGATTTCATTTATATCACCGAAAAATGCTGTGCTGGACCTGTAACTCTCTACTGTGTTTCCAAAGAATAAAGTAGACATGTTATTTGTGCGCACAGTGAAGCCGTAAATCCAACCACAAGAACACGCTGTAAATGCGCTTTTTCACCAATTTCACTGCATTTTGATTTTTTTTCCCCGCTTCCCCGTACAGGCATGAAATATTAAAACCGTCACTATGAAGTGCATTTGCAAAATGCAGAAGAACAAACTAACAGAGCTCTTTACGTGTAAATTAAAAAAAGTTATAGATTTTGATTTTGGGGGAGTGACAATAAAAATGAAAAAAAAAAAAGGGCGAGGTCCTTAAAGGTTTAAGGACATCTACCACCATTTCAAGGATGGTAAACCAAGCACACTGACTATATAGTGTGGGTCCCCTCTGGCAGGATCTGCTCTTCTTTTAGCTTCTTATGCCCTGTTTTCAAGAAAAAAGGCTTTTTAAAGATTAGGCAAATGAGCCTAAGGGACTCTATAAGGTTTAATGGAGCTTGAGCCCCTTAGGCTCATTTGCATAATTTTTTTAAGCCTTTTTGCTTAAAATCAAGGGCATAAGAAGCTAAAAGAAGAGCAGATCCTGCCAGAGGGGCATTTACCAGTATGCCAGTTTGCTTGGTTTATAATCCTTGATCCTTTATTAAGTTAAACTCAAATTTGATTCATTTTTTAAATGAGAAAGTTCAAATTTAGTAATTATCCTGTATGATCTCCTTACAACAAGGTTCCACCAGAAAGTCATATATGAAGTTCTCTATCAAAAATTCCATGTCTGAAATAAGATGGCAGACAGGACTGGACGCTTGAACAATGCAACCACTGTCACATTGTTCAAATTAATCCTGATCAATCCACCTCCAAGCAAGTCCAGTCAGAAGCAAACAGTGGTTGACCGCGAGCCCCAGCATGTGATCTGCATGCTGCTTCTTCTCAGTTCAATGTCCTTGGACTGTATGTGTTTTGAATAGCCTGGAGATATTTGTGAAGTGGAATGTATAACCTGCCCTGGAGAATAGACAGGGAGACCCAGTCACAAAAGACTGAGCAGAAGGAGTATGTCCAATGGATTCATTGGCATAATGTAAATGGTGGGTATGGAATTGTGGAATGGAAAGCCTCTGGAGCAGTCCTGTTGGCCAGATAGATATACAACCCTTCGAGGGAAGGGAACACTTTGAAGGAGAAAAAAAACATGCTTTCAGAGATTGAAGTTTGGAGACAAATATGGGACTTGGGGTGTTTGGACTCCACCTTAATGAAAATTGTGTAAATGATTATCAAATATAGTCCTTGTTCTGGTTGAGGGATAGAGCCCATGCCATGATGTTGTCTAGTGATGGAAGCCATTATTCATTAGTATCAGAGCCTTCATGAGAACATAAAGCTGAGAAGGACCAGAAAATGGAAATGTCCAGAGCCAATGGTGAACACAGTACAGATCCTCAAGCACATTTGCTAAGCAAATAGAGGACATAAAAAGAGTATTGCTTTGAAAGAGACTGCGTGGTGAAGAACTAAACCAGGTGTGTGTGATAATACTTTATTATAAGAGAGAGACTCTAAATTTCTTCTGCTACTCTAAACACAAGTGGAGGCCAGGGCAATCAACACCCCAGCAGTACTCACCCAGAACCGCTCATAAACAGTTGATCAGGCATTCGCTGCTTTCCTAGATTCCTTGACTTGTACCGTCACCTAATGTATTAAAGGACCGTGTCCTACTTAGGCTGCTCATTCCGTCTTGAGGATGGGAGGGGAAACTGGGGGCTTTTAATTTATGCATCTGCCCGCTGCAAGCCTCCTCCTGCTCCCCCCCCCCCACCTCAGAATTAGGATCCGGCCTGTGATGAGCGTGTGAACAATAGTTAATTAAAAAAAAAAAATATATATATATATATAATATATCACAGCAAAAAAATGGCAGCACTCCGAGATTTGTGGAAATCAGAAAAACATACTCATTTATTCACACATGTGTCAAGGCGACGTTTCGGCTCCTTGCATCTGGAGCCTTTCTCAAGATGCAAGGAGCCGAAACGTCGCCTTGACACATATGTGAATAAATGAGTACGTTTTCTGATTTCCACAAATCTCGGAGTGCTGCCATTTTTTTGCTGTTCTATGTTTTTGATGGACCTTGGTTCAGGTCCTGGGAATTGCACCCGAGTTCATAACTTTTCCCGAGTGCTGCCTCACCTCTTTGTATCATATATATGAAAAACTCAGTAAAACAAGTATATAAAATATCATGTTACCTTTGACCTGAGTAAGCAGAACCACGTTCACAACGAATTCCTCCAGTACGTACATTAAGACAGTTTTATCTTTAAAAACTCTAAATTCTGATCAACATAGTTGGGGAAATAGCTAAATTTTCTGATGTCTGGAGCAAGACAGTTCTGGAATTGGCCCAAAAAAAGAATACAAAGTAAGAAACATATCTTTTTCTGTAATATTTGTAAACATTACTGTGTATACTTAAAAATAAATGTATAAAAAAAAAAAAAAAAAAAAAACCAACCTCACATACTCACCTTCCGGCGCTCATCAATGCCTCGCATGGCTTCCTTATTCTCTTCATGTGTAACAAAGCGGAGAGAGACTTTCATTAGTAGGGTGACTGACTGACAGCAGGTCATTTCATCATTAGGAGGGACTGCAGGGCATTTAATCATTGGGGGTTAAAGGGCGTTTCATTATTTGGGGGAGCTGCATTAGCATTTCATTACCAGAGTGGTTGCATGGGGCATTTCTTATTAGGGCTCTGTTTGCAGGGCATTTTATTACAAGAGGCTCTGCTGCAGCGCATGTCATTACTAGGGTTTTGCTGTAGGGCTTTATTACTAGGGGGTCTGCTGCAGGCCATTACTGGGGGAGGCTGTTGACCAAATGTGTTTCCCACCCTAGTTTTATACTCAAGTCAATACGTTTTCCCAGTTATCTGTGGCAAAATTAGGGGCCTCGGCTTCTACTACCCCTATACTAACCCCTATCCCTACCATGCATTTCTGAAAATCTGGTTGCATTATGGTCAGAGCAATTTTAAAATTTTGATGTGTACAATAAACTGAAATTACAGCATAAAGTATTTCACTTATACTACTTATTTTCTAAAAGCAGATACTGCTGATTTTCTAAATTACATTAAAGAGTTTATAGACATAGGTACATACATGGAATTTTGGTGTAAAATTTTATAAAAATAAATAAAATTTACTTGATGGCAAAAATGTGCCCCAAACAGAAAATATTTAGCTTTCCATCTCCTAAAAGTAATAGATGAACAGAGGTAGATTTCACAAGTATACCTCATAGTCATATGTTCACATAATAATCATCATAATCACTCAAACTGAAAAAAACTAAAATGTGATTTGGAGCTAGACATTTTAAGACAGTCACAACCTTCACAATGAGGAATAAAACAAGATTAAAGTAAACGCACCACTTATATTTTTTGAAACAAATCTACCAGGTGATTTCATTGTTCTTGAGAACACCATCATCAAATTTGTGACAAACACAAATTATTTTAAAAAATGCATTGAAAATGCAATGAAAACATTCTAACATTTGTAAATAAAACTCACTAAAAGCAGATGTTTTAGCACAAATAGGAATGTAAAAATAATAACACATCAGAAATTGGCCTAATAAAATCACTACCAGTATGTTATCAAGCAGCTGAGCAGCTTCTATATCATATCTTTTCATGGACCAGCTTAGTGGCATCATCCAGAAAATGAACTTTGAAGTGAGATACAAGTTAGATGTAAAAGTCAAGGAGGCGATAGTTATCACTGAAGCAAACTATCCCTTATTTTGAACACCTCCTCCATGTGACATGAGCACCGAACTTCAGGAAATCTGATCAATGAGGTCCCTGGACCATCAATTACAGTGAAGGGGCTTAACTTCAGTTGAAAAATTCTCCACCTCGTTGACTTCATGAATCATATACATCTTACATCAAAGTTGATTTTCTAGATGATGTCACCACACGGGATCATGAAGAAACAGGATGTAGAGCCTGCTCACCTGCTTGACAGCATACTGGAGTGGTTTACTTGGACACATTCTGATGACAGGTTCCCTTTTAGGCAGTGGTTCTCACCTGTGGGTCGGGACCCCAGCGGGGGCTCCTAAGCCATCGGAGACGCAATTTTACTGTGTTTTTACTGCGAGTTTCATGGTTTGGGGTCACCACAGCATGAGGAACTGTATTGCGGGGTCACGCATTAGAAAGGTTGAGAACCACTGCTTAAGGGTTAATACCCATAGGTAACTTACATGTCATTACTGGACTAATAGTTTTGCAACTGAAATTAACACATTTATCATAGAGAGAATTGTTATTGGTCAGCTACACATACCATCAGTCTCACATGTTTGTCTAACTTTAGGCTTTGTTCACACTGGCTAACAGATGATTTGTTTTAGGTTGATAATACTGTTTTTGCCAGATAGACCAGAACGTAACATATGAATTAGGGTAAGAAGTATGAGTAATTTATCGTTGCCCATCACCATAAAGGGTTGGTGTTTCACTAAATTTTAGCCTTCTTGCACATCCACGTAGCCCTTGCTTCACAGCAGATTTGACCATACAAGCTGCAGACAGTGTTCGGTAGCAGACCTGGAGAAGTACCATTTAGAAGTTTTTTAGAAGCAGAAGTACCATGGAAAATAAATTTTATTCCAGGAGTGTAGCTGGGCAGAGCATTGGGGAGTTCTTATCTCTGCATTCACACTGCTTCCCAGTCCTTCTCTTAAGGAAGGGACTGTGCTGTGTTTAGTGAATAAATCTACACTGGAGTGAAATGAGTTCAGCAATAATCCTGAAATATTAATGCATTTTTCACAGTGCGACTGCTACTAACAACATACCCAAGCTAATGTTTCACAGCTCTTTAGTGGTGCTACCCACCTTTGTATAATCAAAACTGCTAGTTGCCTCCTTTTAACCTACCGTCTATACTCGAGTATAAGCCGAGTATCAGCACAAAAACGGCTTATACTCGAGTCAATAATAAAAAAAAGGTAATAACTCACCTATCCGGCGCTCCCTGCAGATCTTCTCTATACCGGGGGCAGACTGGGGCCAAATGGCTATATAATGGGGGCAGACTGGGGCCGAATGGCTATATACTGGGGGCATGCTGGCTGGATGTATATTGGGGACAAGGGGCTGAATGGCTATTTACTGGGGAAAGGCTGTGACCAATGCATTTCCCACACTAGGCTTAAAAGCACCCTCGGCTTATATTCGGGTCGGCTTGTACGCGGGTACATACAGTATATGTGCTTTTCCTCTTCTATTTTGCTTATGTTATTATTAAGTGTCCAGTGACTAAAAGAAGTCTAAAGTCCTTTTTAAACTGCTGTGTTATTTGCACTGATATATTGATTGCTTTCCAAATATTTTTATGGAAAACAATACTTTATACCTGTAATACATGTGTCCATACTGTTAGAGGCAAGTTGCCTCAATCATAAATAGTTCCTAATGGTTCACTTATCAAAGCACAAGCGGAACAATAATACATACTATTCTGCTTCATAAAAGTTGCGGCAGTCCAATAAAATTGTGTCTTTTCTCTTCTTGTGAGGCAGACAAATACTGTTCCACTCTTTCATGAAACTCTTCTGGAGTAAGATGAGTGGCTAAAAAAATAAAAGTAAGCAAATTAAGGGAAGTACTGTAATTTTCATAATTTTGCACAATCTATGTTTTTAGGCGCATTGCAGTGCAACAAGAGTTCACCGTGTGGCAGTAAATCTGGTCTGCGCCTTTTTATGTCTTTGTATTTCGCCTGCTTCTAGATGTTGGTGCTTGATTTACGATTGGTTTGTGCCTAAAAGTTGCAAAAAGAATGTGCAAAAAAAAGTACCAGGAAATGCAGCATTAAGAACTCCTAAACCAGATGAATCAAGCAGTCTATGCTCATATGCATTAGACATGCGTAGAGCTCCTAAGATAGAGATCTTAAACAGTATAATAATAAATACCCATGTTAAATTTTTATCTATAATAAACATTTCAGGTTTAATGGGACTTAAGAATTATTAACAAATATGTTAAATGTTAACGTGTTTTTTGTAAAAGTGGATAGCATAAATTAATGCACCAAATTTACAGGCCACTTGATTGGTGCATCTTGAGGATTTTATGAATATCCAGATCCTTTACACAGTGGAGTAATGAATTGGCCCAACAACATGGGGATTTTTGTACTTACCGAAAAATTCCATTGCTACATTGGGGCCAAAGCATATTGGCCGTGGTCTACACCCCGAAGAGGCTGACATTTGGCAGAAAAAAAAGGTTTTGGCTCTGCCTCGGTGAGCTATGCCCTCACCACAGGCCTTATGCTGATCAGTTTGTGCAACAGCGTAGAGCAGAAGATATAAGATAACCTCAATTTAAAAAGAACCAATGTTGGTGGTTTGTTTGTTGGTGGACTGGAAGCGGGCTTTTTAGAACCAGATTAAGATCTTAGACGCTATGGCTTATAGTCAAGATATTGTGGAAAACAAGACACTGGTTAGGGATGGATGGTTACACTGCCCACACTCCTATTTGGCCTTAACACTTTACCCAGAACTAGGTAAGCTCACACCATTCCAAGAAGTGACCTGGTGGCCCAATTTTATGAGGATTCCAATTTAAAATCTTTTTAGTTTAGTCTCCCCACTCTTGCTTTTTCCAGCTCTTACAACACTCAGACATGCCATAACCAACAGACATGCTCTGTGTACCCGGGTTGGCTCCACTGACTCTTAAGATTACTACAAGGGGTTCTAATGGTTCCAATTGCACTTTTTTGGCTGGACTGGTGCCGCTTCCTACCTATGGATCTTCATCACTGTAGGTTTCCGAGTTGTGGTACATTTGTAAGGTAGTGCTGGAAATATTGCGGGGACTGTGGATTTTCACCCAGCCTACAGATGAGGACATTTAAAAGCATATGGACTTTTTATCGGGGGGGGGGGGGGGGGCATGCTTCATCTTCAATAAAATGTATTGGATTAAAAAAAAAAAAAAAAAACACACAAAACTGAACAGCATAAGGCCTGTGGCGGAGGATACCCACTGAGGTGGAGCCAAAACCTTATTTTCTACCTATAGTCAGCCTCCTAGCGGACAGTTGAACCTCTTAGACCTCACCTCTTGACTCCCCTGGTTTGCCGACTCCTATCTTATGGCTGGGATGAAGGGATGGCAGCTTCATGCGCACTTTTTTCAAGTCCATGGGACACTAAACTTAAGTCTATGATCTCAAATAGGCTCCGACAGAGTACATCAAAGAGTGGCCATCTACCACCAGGATCGATGTATTGTAAACCAAGCACATTGACATATTGGTGTGTGCCCCCCCTGCCATGGTTTTTACAAAAAAAAGGCTTTTAATTTATGGAAATGAGCCTCAGGGACTCAGGGATGTCGTGTGTCATTGTGCTTGGTCCTGGTGGTAGATGTCCATAAGTCTAAATATTACTATGTTATTCACATACCTGTTTCTTTATAACTAACTTTCTGTGGATCAACACCCATTGGCACAATTTCATGGAAAACCCCAACACGAAGATCAGGAAAACAATGTGCTCCTCCATCACTTCTCTGAAAAAACATCATCACCAGAAATAATCATAAGAAACACCACACAAGCTTGCATAATTTTATATAAATTACATAGGCAGCATGGAAGGTCTAGCCCTGGTACACCAAATCTACATTGGTATAGATAAATACAAATTGCTACACAAATGACAGTTCCCTGGGAACCGAAATATACTGTATGTTTGGAAAACTCCACACAATACAGTTCTTACTTGTAATCCGATCTTGTGCCTGGTAGACGCTCTTTAAGAATATAATTTTCTACTTAAAAACTGAACCTGTCTAGCCCCCCCAAACCAAGGCCTACCCATTAACGTAGTGATTGCTCTGCATAATGATTTTGAAATGAATCAGTGGCTCTTATGAACTGTAAGATGATCCTTATCCCCCACTCTGCATTGTCATCCTGTGAATTGAGTCACAGGTGTTCCTGAGCGGATCTGAGTCAGCTGCAACACCCCCTTTCCTCTTCTGTTCTCTGGTAAACACGGCCCCCTGCAGCACGGAATGGGTATGATGACATCTGTAAAAGGCATGCAGGGGATGTGTTACCAGAGGAGGAAGGGGTTTTTGCACCTGACTCGAGCACCCACCGGACTCAATTCGCTGGATTACAATGCAGATTGTGGAGTTCAATATCATCATGTTGAGAACTACAGTAAATGAAGTATGATGAATACCAACATAAGATATCCCAGTCCCTTATGTACTATCCTACTACTGACAATAAACAAACAATACCAATGGAAGTATATAGGATGCCTCAGTAACTACACATAACTAATTCAAAATTCCAATATAGCTTTATTAAATCGGCCATCAAAAAAACATACAGTTAAAAACACCACATAAAAACCACAAAGATGTGGCGGTGGTCATGAATAATGCAGTACATGTAAATACATCCAAAATTGCAACAACCATTTGTACACATCAGGCTATAACCAATAATATTACCCCCCAGGGTGTAATGAGCAGCCAACAATTGTAAGGTTAGGTCTGACCACCGCCACACACCCCGCCACAGGGGTGGCGGTGGTCAGACCTACTACCTTACAATTGTTGGCTGCTCATTACACCCTGGTGGGTATATTATTGGTTATACCTGATTGGTTACAAACTGGTTTGCAATTTTGGATGTATTTACATGTACTGCATTACTCATGACCACCGCCACACCCTTTGTGGCTTTTATGTGTGTTTTTTAACTGGATGTTTTTTCTGATGACCGATTTAATAAAGCTATATTTGAATTTTGAATTAGTTATGTAGTTACTGAGGCTCCTATATACTTCCATTGGTATTGTTAGTAAATGAAGTATGACCTCCGGTATGGGGGTGCCATACAGTTTCTTTTACAAAGTGAATTTTGTTCAAAGTCAGACTGTGTCTACGTATAACGTGAAATTGCAGTTATTGTGCTACATTACCCAGCAAGAATAGAACAAACCAATCTTACCTTAAAATCTTCTAAACACATCTGTTTAAACAAAGGTGTGACAGCATTGTATCTATATAAGCTTGGTAGACTTTGCTTCCTCCAACTGTGCCATTAATCCTTCTGAGGCATACGAATCTATAGTAAAGAGTTAAACATAAGCATAATAAGAGTTCTACATTACCTACAGAAGTCTACAATGTACTCCCTTCTTATAAAGTTTCAGACAGAATGTTTTTCATTGGATTCCATAAAATAAAGTTGTGTCATGTTCAATTAGATGAAGTATGGTCAGATACAGTACAACTGAAACTAGGCATAATAGGTGTGGGGTCAACAACACTAATCAGCTCTTTTATATTACAGACAGAGACAAAACCCAGCACTTCCTCCATCCCAAGTAGCTGCTACACTACAAAAAGGGTGGTTATGTTCCAGCTGTTTATAAGCAAAACGAGAGATTGTTGGGTTGCTAGACTTCACACCTTCAATGATCACCCTTGCTCATTACCATTTTTTATTTATTATTATTATATGGTTAGATGATTATTGGTGGCTGAAAACCCCCCTTTGATGTTAAAACACTTACTTTTCCTGTAAGATGCAGCAGATTACACAAAGTCCTTTGCCAGTCACATATCCACTGTGGATCACATACATCCACAGTGCAATAATAAGAAGAACTTCCCCTTGCTCACTAGAAAAAACAAAAAAAACCCACTTAATTATGACTTCATATTAACTGTGCTGACACCACGGCCATGGAGCACATTCAGCATATGATGCATCAAGATTCACTCGGAGCACGTGCTCCAACTAATTACTATATAATATATAAGTGTGGAGGATATTCTGACCAGAGAATTATAGGACATGAATCAGAGAATTTCTCCTAAGATTGAAGATCCTAGGCACATAATTAACAAGGCAATAAGTTCAAATTAAAACAAATGTATAGTCTATGAGATCAATTATCTATATGACCTGTTCAGTTTGAAAAGTGAATCTCTCCTATTGTGATTGCTTGAATAATGAGGTACTCTTGGAACAGGTTGCCAACCTCACAAGAGATCATTTTGGGTTCTTCGTATCTCAGCAAATATTACCATATAGCAGTGGTGGCGAACCTTTGGCACTGGTGCCAGAGGTGGCACCAGACCTTTTCTGTGGGCACTCAGGCCATCGCCCAGGACAGAGCTCACACTTCATTGACTGTTTGGAACTGCTGGAAAAATGCAAAGGTTTTGACAGAAAGATCTTTGGACGTCATCCTGTTGGACCAACCATTCTTCCTGCACAGAGAGACCCTGGAGAGAAGCTACAATGATAGTTCTGAATTGCCCCCTCCTTCTTTCAACTGTATTGGTGGGCTCAGGTGGCAATACTTAAAAGATGTTGAAGACAGGTTACAATAATTACTCTGCTTCTGACTTTCAGAATAATTCAACTTAAAAACAAACCTAAAGAACTGATCTTGTACATAACCCAGGGACTGTCTGTATAAGGCAGCACTGCAATCATCAATCAACAGTTGACATGAAATGTATTTCTTGTGCAGCAATATATCAGTGTACAAGTGATATACACTGAAATTCTGTGTTTAGAGTGCTGCCTGCCCCTTCTTATCAGATGTTTGAACAGAAAACTGCCATGGACTTTCTTTTCTTACATAAATACACTCACCAGCCACTTTATTAGGTACACCTGTCCAACTGCTCGTTAACACTTAATTTCTAATCAGCCAATCACATGACGCGGCAAGTCAGTGCATTTAGGCATGTAGACATGGTCAAGACAATCTTTTTAACCAGCAGCAAATATAATTTGGCGGCCTAGGGGCCCGGATATAAAAAAAATAATTAATTATGGGGGTCTTAAATATAGTATAGGGCAGTATAGGGAATAATTAATAATGGAGGAGCAGTATAGGGAATAATTAATAATAGAGGAGCAGTATAGGGAATAATTAATAATAGAGGAGCAGTATAGGGAATAATTAATGATGGAGGAGCAGTATAGGGAATAATTAATGATGGAGGGGCAGTATAGGGAATAATTAATGATGGAGGGGCAGTATAGGGAATAATTAATGATGGAGGGGCAGTATAGGGAATAATTAATGATAGAGGGGCAGCATAGGAAATAATAAGTGGTGGGGGGAAGCATAGGAAATAATTAATGATGAAGGAGCAGTATAGGATATGTGCAGTGTACAGAGGAATTTCTTATTTTTTTTTTATTTTTTAACTTTAGTCCGGCCCTTCAACGGTCTGAGAGGGACCGTGAACGGCCCTCTATGTAAAAAGTTTGGGGACCCCTGGTGTGGGGAATATTTTCTTGGCACTCTTTGGGCCACTTGGTACCAATTGAGCATCGTTGCAACGCCACAGCCTACCTGAGTATTGTTGCTGATCATGTCCATCCCTTTATGACCACAATGTACCCAACATCTGATGGCTACTTTCAGCAGGATAATGCGCCATGTCATAAAGCTGGAATCATCTCAGACTGGTTTCTTGAACATGACAATGAGTTCACTGTACTCAAATGGCCTCCACAGTCACCAGATCTCAATCCAATAGAGCATCTTTGGGATGTGGTGGAACGGGAGATTCGCATCATGGATGTGCAGCCGACAAATCTGCGGCAACTGTGTGATGCCATCATGTCAATATGGACGAAAATCTCTGAGGAATGCTTCCAGCACCTTGTTGAATCTATGCCACGAAGAATTGAGGCAGTTCTGAAGGCAAAAGGGGGTCCAACCCGTTACCAGCATGGTGTACCTAATAAAGTGGCCGGTGAGTGTATATCGGTACGGTACACTACCACTTCTATCCTGTGTATATAGGAACAGCACAGTACTACTACTCCTAGCCTATATATATATACGCACAGCACAGGATTTCTACTCCTATCCTGTATATATGGGCACAGCACAGTACTACTACTCCTATCCTGTATGTATGGGCTCAGCACAGTACTACTCCTTGTATATCTATATATCCTGTATATAGAGACAGTACTACTACTCCTATCCTGTATATATTAGGGCACAGTACTACTACTCCTATCCTGTATATATGGGCACAGTACTACTACTCCTATCCTGTAAATATGGACACAGTACTACTACTCCTATCCTGTATGTATGGGCACAGCATAGTACTACTACTCCTATCCTGTATATATGGGCACAGCACAGTACTACTCATATAATGTATATATGGGCACAGTACAGTACTACTAATCCCATCCTGTAAATATGCACACATCAGAGTACTACTACTCCTATTATGCATATATGGGCACAGTACAGTACTACTAATCCCATCCTGTAAATATGCACACATCAGAGTACTACTACTCCTATTCTGTATATATGGGAACAGTACAGTACTACTACTCCTATCCTGTATATATGGGCACAGCACAGTACTACTACTCCTTTCCTGTATATATGGACACACCATAGTACTACTACTCCTATCCTTTATATATGGACACAGCACAGTACTACTAATCCTATCCTGTATATATGGACACAGCACAGTACTACTAATCCTATCCTGTAAATATGGGCACAGTACCACTACTCCTATTCTGTATATATGGGCACAGTACTACTACCAGCATTGGGCCAATACCAATGCTGTCACTGGCAGGGGCCTCCGATGGGGATGGAGGCCCCTGCTGTAGCAGAGGTATCGGGGGGCCCACCGGAGGATTCACCGGTACTCCATCGGGCCAGTCCGAGCCTGGGTCCGTTTGTAACTAGGGGTCGTATCTAAGTCGAGTGTTCTTAAGTAGGGGACCACCTGTATATACTAACTGAGACCAACAGGGCAGTGCCAGCCTGTTTATACTAACATATAAACAGAGAAATGGTTGATGATAAGCAGAGAAATGGTTGATGAGGTTTAATGTAGATAAATGTAAAGTTATGCACTTGGGCCATGGAAACAAAAAGTATAATTATGTTCTAAACGGTCAATTACTTAGTAAAACTGAAGCTGAAAAGGACTTGGGGGTATTGGTGGATGGTAAACTTAATTTTAGCGACCAGAGCCAGGCGGCTGCTGCTAAAGCAAATAAAATAATGGGATGTATCAAGAGAGGAATAGATTCTCATGATAAAGACATAGTTTTGCCCTTATACAAATCCCTGGTCAGACCACACATGGAATATTGTGTACAGTTTTGGGCACCAGTGTATAAAAAGGATATAGTAGAGCTGGAACGGGTGCAGAGGAGAGCAACCAGGATTATTAGGGGAATGGGGGAACTAGAATACACTGACAGATTAAAAAAATTTGGGATTATTCAGTTTAGAAAAAAGACGACTGAGGGGAGACCTCATTACAATGTACAAATACCTGAACGGACAGTACAAGGATCTCTCCAAAGATCTTTTTATACCTAGGCCTGTGACCAGGACAAGGGGGCATCCTCTACGCCTAGAGGAGAGGCGATTTTACCATCACCATAGACAAAGGTTCTTTACTGTAAGAGCAGTGAGACTGTGGAACTCTCTGCCTCAGGAGGTTGTTATGGCGGACTCTATGTACATGTTCAAGAGAGGCCTGGATGACTTTCTGGAGAGAAAAAATATCACGGGTTATGGGGATAAAACATTTATTTAATTCTTAAAGGTTGGCCTTGATGGACTTGTGTCTCCTTCCAGCCTTATATACTATGATACTATCATAGGCCAACAGAGCAGTGCCAGCCTGTATATACTGACAGACCAACAGGGCAGCGCCAGTCTATGTATACTAACAGAGACGTGGCAGAGACGGGCAGCACAACAGCACAGGGACATCCTGCATCATGTATAACCATAATGCTAGAAATATTTTCCAGGGTAAATTAGTGAAATCTTATCACCATACAGTCCATATCCCACAGACCTCAAAGATAAACCTACCTGTAAAATAACTCATACATTGCATTGAATTTTTGGGCTTGGAATTATCACATTCTTGCACCTAATAAGTCACAAAACAGAGACACAGACTTAATTTTGGTAAACTACTATTTGGAACTAAAAAGTCCCACACCACAAAAAGTCTCAAAGTGAGAGGACCAATTTCTCATGCTTTGTGCAGTGCTGCGTAATCTGTGTGTACTGAATAAGTAAAGAATTATTATTATTATTATTATTATTATTTGTTAAACAGGCAACTCATCATATGTATCACAAAGGGAAAAAACTTAAGATACATTACAATGATTAAGTAGGCCAGCTTCAGCAAACTTGAAAAACTGGCACCTGAAAGACTATGATACATGTGCCCCAATGTATTCTTTACACAAGCCTCTGAGCCTGAGATATGAGGTGTGAAGATTGTCAGATATCGTTCTCACACATCATTTGAGCAGGTTTGCTAGGCAGGAAGTATATGCAGAGTTATAAGCATTGTAAGTCTCTGACACGGAGCTGTTAGGTTTGAAGATTGACAGATATCATTCTCACATGTCATTTGAGCACGTTTGCTAGGCAAGAGGTGTCGTCTGTCTCAGACTCCGGTTTCGTCTGTCTCAGACAGAGACAGACACAGAGTCAAGTGTAAGTGTTAGGTATCAAATATGCCATTATTTGATCAATGACTCGGACTTCTGACCATTTCTTAAAATAGATACTGTATTACCCATCATAAATCAATCACCGCCCTATCTAGACAGTGGGAAACAGAACTATAACAAGGACAGGGGTAAAGCCAACTGTGTGATTAATTTGTCATCTTACAAACCCACAAAATTTGAACTGGATGTACTATCTAGAGCACGCACATTCTGTCCTACCAAACCTGTAGATAAAACTTAGCTCTGTAGTGGAGAAATATTTCAGGAGAAAAAGACTGAAAGAATTCAAACAGCCAAACAAAAAGCTAAAAAACAAAAAGAAATCTGATTGGACCCCCTCACCTGGCCGCAACAACACCTTAAACCATGACATTGACTCTTTTTAGGTTGTACAAACCTCAATACAAGAGAAGCAAGACAGAGAAACTTCTAACATAAGTGTGCAGAAAAGAAGGGCCATCAAATCCCTAAAAAAAAACATGAAATTACAATGAAACCTGCAGATAAGGGTGGCATTGTAGTCCTTATAAATACATCAATACTACACAAAATTGAGTAAGGAACCAACTCAAAAATTCAAAGGAGAATTGAGGAAAGTCATTAGAGGGTTGTCTACAGATTTTGCAAACCTTCTGTACTTGAGAATCCCAAAATAGGAACATTCTATATATGCTTCCCAAAATTCTTTAACCAGGAAACCCAGCTCAGGAGTGGCAATCCTCACTGAAAGAATTTCAGGATGGGTAGAGGGTATCCTTAAACCACTAGTGAGAAATACCACCAGCCACCTCCAGGACACCACAGACCTACTGAAAAAATTATCTTCCATAGGTCTTCTCGCCAAGGGCAGTATCCTGGCTACCCTGGATGTGGAATCTCTATATTCTAAAATCCCACATAAAGATGGACTAAAGATGTATTAAATTCATCTCAAGGCTCACTGGGTTGCCTCAGACCCAATATTCTAGTTGACCAAATGAATCCTGAAACACAATTATTTCTGCTTTGGTAAGATAATCTACCTACAAAGGATTGTAACTGCCATTGGAACAAAGATGGCACCACAATAACCTCTTCATGACAAAACTATAAAACATGACTTCCTGGAATCCTGCCACATCAAACCAATGGCCTACTACCGGTTTATTTTGATCATCTGGATAGGTTCAGAACAACAGCTATTTACATTTTATGACAATTTCAGCAAATTCCATCCTACAATAAATCTGACATTAAACTTTTCATACAGTGAAATAAACTTTTTGGATACAACCATAAAAATCCAAAATAACTGTATCCAGACATCCCTATTTCAAAATCTAACTGATTGGTTTTCAGAGATGGGACAGCTTTCACCCTAAACACACTGTATAAAAATATCCATCATCTACAGCCAGGCCATCCAATATATATAATATATATATATATATATATACACTCACCGGCCACTTTATTAGGTACCGTGCGCCCATCAAGTGCCAGCTATAGTAAAAGTTTTAATATGAATGCAGGCAACGCGGACTGTAGAATGTATTGAGACAAGAGAGACCCGTATGAGAGAGGCGAGACGGACTCTGGAGATATCCGATCCGATTCTAGATCCGAGAGATGAGGAGCAGAGACTAGAGGTAAGAGATAGGATGTTGCCCCTTTTCCTGCTATTTTGGATCCTCTTTTCTAATCTTTCATTTTCTTTGTTTTTCCTTTTGCTTCCTTTTCGCCTCGCCCCTCTCTGGCTTCCTCGTTTTTGTCTTTTTTCTCACCCTTTTCTTCCTCGTGTTCTTCCTTTTTTCTTCTTTGTTTGCCTTTAGCTTTTTGCGTTTTCTGTGTTTTCTCTTCATTTTTTCGCTGATCCTCCTTGTTTTCTTTGCGTTTTCTTCTTCACCTGCCCTGCAGCTTTACATCAGGACTCATAATACCAACACAGCAGAAACCAGCCATTGGGGCATACACTTTCAGCTGCAATTTTAAAGGCAGCAGGGGGGAGGGTTTAGGTTTGTTATGCAACTCATTCTGCGGCAGTAATTGAATAAACCCATAAATTGTTTTACGTTACATGCTTAATTATGGTAAAAACCCCCTGTGTGAGATAAGATAGCATCCCATCACAATGATGGCTCTGTAAATTGGCTGCAGATTAGCAGTCAGTGATTCACTGTGGTAGAAGACACGGCGGATCCTTGTTATATGGGTATGCTAGAGATACCTTTGCTCTGATATTATGATGAATTGTTTTTTTTTAAGTGGATTAGAGGTTAGTTGTAGTGGGATAAGCACAAGCACTTTACGTACACCGAAACCTGGGTTTCAGCTGAGTTAGCACCAAGTATCTTTTTGTACCAATAATGTATTCACCCGTGTTTTGAATAAGTCTATATAACCCTCCATGAATAACTAGTAACATTAGAATTTATCATTCCCATTTATCACCTGTACTATTCTGGCATATATAATTTTAAAGTTGGTATTTTGGTTAATAAGAATATATTAATGCTATAATATAAGAAGATGTTGTTTGTATGATGAAAACTTATACAATTTTCCAATATACTTTCTGTGTCAATTCCTCAGTTTTCTAGATTTCTGCTTGCTGTCCTTCTATAGAAAACAATAGACCATGGTCACATAGGTGCCCCAATCCTATCATATAGAGAGTAATCAGAGCTGTGTGATATAATGAGCCGTGGACCTGTGTCATCATGGTCAGATTTCTGTCGACAGGAAAAAACAAAGAAGCTTTCTATAGAATGACAGCAAGCAGAGATCTAGAAAAACATGAGAAATTGATACAGAAAGTGTATTGTAAATCGGAAGTCATTTTTTTGTGACTTTGATGTTTATTTATATCAGTTCTAGGGAAAGGTGGGTGATTTTAATTTTTAGTGTTTTTTTTTATTTTTCAGACCTCCTAGGGACTATAACCCTAAGTTGTCTGATTGATTCTACCATATACTGCCTTACAATGTACAAATCAAAGTCTTTGTGTGACCAAGGCTGTCATTGCAACGGAACAACTCTCCCCGATGGTCACAGGGAGCAACGATCCGAGCCAAGATGGCAGTGTTCATCAAAGCTTCCAGTGGAGATTGACGGGTTAACACCTGCAAACACTCATCGGCTCGCAGCTGACGCGTGACGTACAGTAGTAAAAAAAAACTGTTAAAAAAGAAAAATTTCAAGTCACCCCTCTTTTCCTAAAACTGATATAAAACTAAATAAACAGTAAAAATCACAATCATGTTAGGTATCGCCATGTCCCAAAATGCTCGATCTATCAAAATATAAAAACTATTATTCCCGGCCAGTGAACCTCATAACGTAAATAGCACCCAAATGTCCGAAACATCACTTTTACACCATTACATCACATAAAAAAATTAATAAAAAGTGATCAAAAGGTTGCACATTCCTCAAAATGGTAGCCATGAAAATGTCAGCTCATCTAGCTAAAAAACGTTATACCACTCTGTACATGAAGTATGAAAAAGTTTTAAAGTTGTTTTAGTTTTTGAAAATGTATTAAAACACAGTAAAACATATATATTTGGCATCACCATAATGTACCGAACCAAAGAAAAAGTATAAATAAATAAACAATAAAAGTCCTAAAAACAGAGCCGCCAAATGCGTTTTTTTTCCAATTTCACTACATTTGGAATTTTTTCCAGCTTTCCAGTCACAGCGTGGAATAATAAATAACATCACTGGAAGTAATACCAGAAAATAAGCCCTCACACAGCTTTGGACATGTAAAAATGAAAAAGTTATAGATCTTTAGAGTAGTGTGCAAAAAAAAAAATAAAGCTGTGACGCCGAAGGGATAAATCAGATTTCCAAAACTTCATAAATGTTGTATTACCTTTTTAGGTCTTCAATCTTGTAGCATTTCAAATCTGGTAACCAGTCAGAAATCTTCTGGCTGCTCCAGCACAGCTCAGTTGAGGCATCAGTGATATCCAAGTGATCAGTGCATGGTAAACTGGAAGTAGCAGCTATTACAAGTTCTTCTAAAATCTTTGAGTTTGATGTAAAACCTCAGTCGCAGTTGTGCAGCTACATGTTTATGAATAGTCCTCAGGTCTCTAAAATCTTGTCCACAACACTTCCCATTGATAAAAATATTGATATGTATGAGGCGATGTACTTGTTGCAGTTCTTAACAAAAAGAGCGAATGCCTGTAAATGAAGAACATTGCTACAGTCTTACTAATGTTACTTTTCAGATTGTCAGAAAATAGAACTGATAAGCAATAAAGCATCCTCAGAAATTTACTAATGAAAATCCTATACAACATAAGGCACATATAACATTTGTAATGTACAGTTAGCTTATTAATATATTTAATACAAGTATATTTTTGCGGACTGCAGAAGACATAAGATGCATATAAGACTTTAATTTAGACCCTACACAACTGGAGGTTGTATTATGTATAAGCCCTGGATATTCCATGATTGTAGCTAGTGAACTCACCAACATATAATAATCTCTTCAGTGACCAGATCCAAAGCCATCCCATCTGCTCTGAGTGACTTTTGTAGTCAGAAGACGGCTACAGCTCTTATGTAAAGCAAAAGGGGGAGGGTCTGTGGAGCAGCTCGATGCAGACATCTCACAGATACTCCCCCAGTACACCAAGTCCAGCTACAATCATGGAATACAAACCTTATCACACACAAAGGTATGGTTCAACGGCTCTGCAGTTCATATGGTCAGACTTGTTAACAGATTTAATTAAAATACGTGTTTCACCTGTAAAATTAAAGGGTTATTCCTATTTCAGGACAACATGATATGTTAGATTGTGAGCCCCATTGGGGACAAGGAAAGATTTGGCAAGCTCTGTGTGCGCTATAGAACTAAAGGAATCATTATTGAACCAAAAAATAGAGTCTATTTGCTCAACTCTTTTTTTGTGCTACTCAATATGAAAAGAGAGTGTTCACGTCCACACAATCACCACGATACCCCATAACGGGGGCAGTATTCTCAAGATAAGTGATTCAGAGACCGAAATCTAAGTTTTTATGACATATCCTATGAGTTTCATAAAATGAGATGGGAAAACCCCACAAAAAACTGCGACAAAAACGACATCAAAATTGCTTGTGATGCAAATTAAATTTCTTTATGTAGGTAAACTTTAGGACAGTTACACAAAGCCCCATGACCGCCCGCCGCTACATACGCCAGCATGCTGGAGAGGAGGGGTAAGCTGCTCACCCTCCCCTCTCCATAGAGAGGCACAGCCCCCAGCCATAAACACATGGAAAGCATTTCTAACTTTTCTGAGCAAGGTAAGGTGCCAAAAGGTGCGCATGCGCCAGCCATTATCTGGCCCCAAAACTGCTGTGTGAAAGCAGCTTAGGGTAACAAAGGGTTACAATTAAAAATACATTTTCTGCGCAGCATTTCCGTGTAGTAAATAAACAGCTCACGCTCATTCAAACAACCGTCTGGGAATATACAACAGCAATGGCTGCCAGCAGCGGTACGGAACCGCAAATATGTTACACCGTTCTGCAACGTACAGAGGGAAGAAGATAGAGAATTCTATGGAGAGGGAAGGGGTGAGCAGCCCTCATCCCTCCTCTTCTCCAGTGCCGCCGTGCAGGCATACCTGTGTGAATGTACCCTAACAACAGTAGCATCTAGTGCATCACAACACACATTGCTGGAAAAATCTGCAACAGATTTACCGCTGCCTGGATTTTTCACCTACAGCAAATAGGTTACCCCTATTCTGATGCTGGTGTGTTTCCTTTTAGCAGTTGGCCTATTTCCGACCGTTGTTTGTGGATGGCTGGTATCACGCAGCCATTTTTCAGTTGTGTGCAGTACCTTGCTTTACATTGCATTTTAAAACAACTGCAACTGCAGTGGACCAAAATTTGTGATAAAACAAAACTATTTAGTAGACCCACTTGTGTTTTGCAATTTTTCTTCAAACATTTATCAGGGCCGTATCACACATAAGGACTCACTGTCCATTTTTATTGTCACAAAAGTCGTGAGTTCAGGATTACATCCACGAACTTATTACTTTAGACCACTGATGGCGAACCTTTTAGAGACCGAGTGCCCAAACAACAACCAAAATCCACTTATTTACCGTGAAGTGCCAACATGGCATTTTACGCAGTAACTTATTGTAACCTGTTCTTCAACATCTTTTAATTGTATTGGCCACCTGAGCCCACCAATACAGTTGAAAGAAGGAGGGGGCGATTCAGACTATCATTGTAGCTTCTCTCCAGGGTCTCTCTGTGCAGGAAGAATGGTTGGTCCAACAGGATGACGTCCAAAGATCTTCTGTCAAAACCTTTGCATTTTTCCAGCAGTTCCAAACAGTCAATGAAGTGTGAGCTCTGTCCTGGGGCGATGGCCTGAGTGCCCACAGAAAAGGCTCTGAGTGCCACCTCTGGCACCAGTGCCAAAGGTTCGCCACCACTGCTATATGGTAATATTTGCTGAGAATACGAAGAACCCAAAATGATCTCTGTTGAGGTTGGCAACCTGTTCCAAGAGTACCTCATTATTCAAGCAATCACAATAGGAGAGATTCACTTTTCAAACTGAACAGGTCATATAGATAATGGATCTCATAGACTATACATTTGTTTTAATTTATAAGAACTTATTGCCTTGTTAATTATGTGCCTAGGATCTTCAATCTTAGGAGAAATTCTCTGATTCATGTCCTATAATTCCTCTGGTCAGAATATCCTCCACACTTATATATTATATAGTAATTAGTTGGAGCACGTGCTCCGAGTGAATTCTGATTGCATCATATGCTGAATGTGCTCCATGGCCGTGGTGTCAGCACAGTTAATATGAAGTCATAATTAAGTGGGTTTTTTTTGTTTTTTTTCTAGTGAGCAAGGGGAAGTTCTTCTTTATTATTGCTACTGTGATGTATGTGATCCACAGTGGATATGTGACTGGCAAAGGACTTTGTGTAATCTGCTGCATCTTACAGGAAAAGTAAGTGGTTTTAACATCAAAGGGGGGTTTTCAGCCACCAAATAATCATCTAACCATATAATAATAATAAATAAAAAATGGTAATGAGCAATGGGTGATCATTGAAGGTGTGAAGTCTAGCAACCCAACAATCTCTCGTTTTGCTTTATAAACAGCTGGAAACTAACCACCCTTTCTGTAGTGTAGCAGCTACTTGGATGGATGGAAGTGCTGGGTTTTGTCTCTGTTTGTAATATAAAAGAGCTGATTAGTGTTTGTTGACCCCACACCTATTATTGCCTAGTTTCAGTTGTACTGTATCTGACCATACTTCATCTAATTGAACATGACACAACTTTATTTTTATGGAATCCAACTGAAAAACATTCTGTCTGAAACTTTATAAGAAGGGAGTACATTGTAGACTTCTGTAGGTAATGTAGAACTCTTATTATGCTTATGTTTAACTCTTTTACTAATTAGATTCGTATTGCCTCAGAAGGAATTAATGGCACAGTTGGAGGAAGCAAAGTTTCTACCAAGCTTTATATAGATACAATGCTGTCACACCCTTTGTTTAAACAGATGTGTTTAGAAGATTTTAAGGTAAGATTTGGTTTGTTCTATTCTTGCTGGGTAATGTAGCACAATAACTGCAATTTCAGCTGTTTATACGTAGACACAGTCTGACTTTGAACAAAATTTCATTTGTAAAAGAAACCTGTATGGCACCCCCATACCGGAGGTCATACTTCATTTACTAACAATACCAATGGAAGTATATAGGATGCCTCAGTAACTACACATAACTAATTCAAAATTCCAATATAGCTTTATTAAATCGGCCATCAAAAAAACATACAGTTAAAAAACACACATAAAAACCACAAAAGATGTGGCGGTGGTCATGAATAATGCAGTACATGTAAATACATCCAAAATTGCAAACACCAGTTTGTACACAATCAGGCTATAACCAATAGTATTACCCACCAGGGTGTAATGAGCAGCCAACAATTGTAAGGTAGTAGGTCTGACCACCGCCACAGCACCCCGACGCGCGTTTCGCCGTCGCTTCCTCTAGGGGGTGTGCTGTGGTGTGGTAGGTGCCCAGTATATATACATCTCGCTCTCTAGCTTAAACATAATGAAATACCTTGGGACCAATGAGGGTGCAGGGCACGATTGGCAGCAGGTGGGTGAATTAGCGCTTCATCGCGGTCTCCATACACGCCATCCGGAGGCGGGGCCAGGTTCCGAGAGACGAATGATGCGCAGGATCTGCGCATCATCGTGACCGGAAGTCCGGCGCCACCATCAAGATGCGCGCATGCGCCGAAATGATGCGCATCCCGCCGCCATCTTGGAGCCTGGCAAACGTGAGGGCAATGATTAAAGAGCATAAATAAAGAAAGTATGGCTGCATATATCGACTAGTTACAGTATAATTCATACCTAGAATATGTTCAATGTTGTACTAAAGTGCAATGATGTAATTCATATTGAAATATATTTATTTAAAGTGCCAAAACCTATAATGTAAACAGTAGACTGGGATTGTGCAAATAATGTCACTATAGAGTGAGCATGAAATGTTAGATATTAAATATGGCTAATGCAGATCACTTGACTCATTCTAAATAAAAAGTATGAAGTTTAAAATGGTGATGTAGTGTACATATCTGATATATATGTAATAGAGAGTGTCAAAATTACAAAGATACCGAAAGTGAACACACTACGTGGGTCAGAAAGACCAGTGTCATAATTGTGCAAGTGCAGGATATATACACACATAAAAACGATGTTGGTTGTTGAATGAGAATCCATAAAAATGACGTGCAGTGAAAACAGATTGTGAGATGTGTAAGGCATGGGGATTAAAGTCCATGTCTGAGGTGAATAATAGATGAGTGAAGGTGAAAATGGTGTGACCATTGTGCCCAGGGAGAAAGAATAAGTGCAGGTGATGTACCTGTAAAGCTACCCAATAGAAGTGATAAGGGAAGCTAATTGTTAAAAGTGCCATAAAACGAAAGTGAAAAGCAAGTAAGGAATCCCGTGTGAAGGAGTAAAGCGGACGTCGTCCCAAATAATAATTACATGGGGAGGAATTAGACTCCATCCTTTACACGTATATTGTTCATAGTAAATCCACAAACAAATATCCGACAGCTCAAGTCCTAAACAACCGCCCAGTGGGTTACTACGAACCCCGCACGCACCTCAATATACTAAGTACATGAGATCTGATACTCACAATTCACTAAAGGAGATGGAATCCAGGCCACCTACCAAAACCAAATATATTATACATTGTTACCAAATTAAAAAATGTTAAAAGTACGACTCAGAACAAGTTAAATGTATGGGGAGAAAGAGAGTTTTTCATTCAGTCCATGAGGAGATGTTGTGGCCAGTTTGACTATCCACTTGAGTTCAATCCTTTCCAATTTCTTAAAGGTGTCACCGCCGCGACCTCCTTGGATGATCTTATCTATGCCATATACTTGCAGGTCCCGCCATCTGCAGTCATGGCATTCCCGAAAGTGTTTTGGTATTGGTTTCAATTTCATAATCTGTTCCTGGTTTGTGGGGAGAAGTTTGGCAGCCGCTCTTATGTCCTTCATATGTTCCTGAATCCGCGTCTTTAGCTCCCGCGTGGTCATCCCCACATACTTCAGTCCACAGGGGCAGCAAACAATGTAGATCACACCCGTAGTGCTGCAATTTATGAAATGAACAATGTTAAACTCTCGTTTGCCCTCGGAATCCCCTACTTAAGGACACCCGACTTACAGACGACCCCCTCTGCCCCTGTGACCGCTGGTGAAGTCCCAGACTCCAATGATCCGCTGTTATGAAGTTTTATGGATAATCCTCGGTCCAATCACAGCAAAAAATTTTGTAACTCACTGGGCAAAATTTTTTTTTGCCTGGATCTGCAATTATAAAATATACAGTTTAGACTTAAATTCAACTTAAGAACAACCCTATGGACCCCATCTTGTACGTCTCGGGGACTGCCTGTACTGCAAAGAGTTTGTCCTTATGGGAAGGGCGGCTTGTGATAAAGATTATGCAATTTTCGAGGCTTAACGCGTGACCATGTTCTGAGATTTTTATATTTTGTGCGGGGGGATGTGGTGAACATTTCTCTAATATATTTCATTAACAAATTCTGCTTACTTTGTAAAAAGAATAATCCAGCTCCTCCCTCCCATTGAGATGTGTATTGCAGCCTGCACAGCGTGTGTCTATGGAGGCTGCAGGAGCTCACAGCTATTATGTGTAGTTACTGAGGCATCCTATATACTTCCATTGGTATTGTTTGTTTATTGTCAGTAGTAGGATAGTACATAAGGGACTGGGATATCTTATGTTGGTATTCATCATACTTCATTTACTGTAGTTTCTCAACATGATGATATTGAACTCCACAATCTGCATTGTAATCCAGCGAATTGAGTCAGGTGGGTGCTCCTGAGTCAGGCTGCAAAAACCCCTTCCTCCTCTGGTAAACACATCCCCTGCATGCCTTTTACAGATGTCATTCATACCCATTCCTGTGCTGCAGGGGGCCGTGTTTACCAGAGAACAGAAGAGGAAAGGGGGTGTTGCAGCTTGACTCAGATCCGCTCAGGAACACCTGTCTGACTCAATTCACAGGATGACAATGCAGAGTGGGGGATAAGGATCATCTTACAGTTCATAAGAGCCACTGATTCATTTCAAAATCATTATGCAGAGCAACTCACTACAGTTAATGAGGTAGGACCTTTGGTTTGGGGGGGCTAGACAGGTTCAGTTTTTAAGTAGAAAATTATATTCTTAAAGAGCGTCTACCAGGCACAAGATCGGATTACAAGTAAGAACTGTATTGTGTGGAGTTTTCCAAACATACAGTATATTTCCGGTTCCCAGGGAACTGTCATTTAGTGTAGCAATTTGTATTTATCTATACCAATGTAGATTTTGGTGTACCAGGGGCTAGACCTTCCATGCTGCCTATGTAATTTATGTATAAAATTATGCAAGCTTGTGTGGTGTTCTCTTATTGATTATTTCTGGGTGAATGTTTTTTTCAGAGAAGTGATGGAGGAGCACATTGTTTTCCTGATCTTCGTGTTGGGGTTTTCCATGAAATTGTGCCAATGGGTGTTGATCCACAGAAAGTTAGTTATAAAGAAACAGGTATGTGAATAAACATAGTAATTTAGACTTTAATGGACATCTACCACCAGGACCAAGCACAATGACACACTGACATCCCTGAGTCCCTGAGGCTCATTTCCATAAATTTAAAAGCCTTTTTTTTGTAAAAACCATGGCAGGGGGGGCACACACCAATATGTCAATGTGCTTGGTTTACAATACTCGATCCTGGTGGTAGATGGCCACTCTTTGATGTACTCTGTCGGAGCCCTATTTGAGATCATAGACTTTAAGTTTAGTGGTCCCATGGACTTGAATAAAAAGTGCCCATGAATGCGTGCCATCCCTTCATCCCCAGCCATAAGATAGGAGTCGGCAAACCATGGGGATCAAGAGGTGCAGGTCTAAGAGGTTCAACTGGCCGCTAGGAGGCTGACTATAGGTAGAAAATAAGGTTTTGGCTCCACCTCAGTGGGTCATCCTCTCGCCACAGGCCTTATGCTGTTCAGTTTTGTGTGTTTTTTTTTTTTTTTTTTTTAATCCAATACATTTTTTTTTTAGATTGAAGCCGGGCCCCCCCCCCCCCCCCCCCCCCGATAAAAAGTCCATATGCTTTTAAATGTCCTCATCTGTAGGCTGGGTGAAAATCCACAGTCCCCGCAATATTTCCAGCACTACCTTACAAAATGTACCACAACTCGGAAACCTACAGTGATGAAGATCCATAGGTAGGAAGCGGCACCAGTCCAGCCAAAAAAGTGCAATTGGAACCCATTAGAACCCCTTGTAGTAATCTTAAGAGTCAGTGGAGCCAACCCGGGTACACAGAGCATGTCTGTTGTGTTATGGCATGTCTGAGTTGTAAGAGCTGGAAAAAGCAAGAGTGGGGAGACTAAACTAAAAAGATTTTAAATTGGAATCCTCATAAAATTGGGCCATCCAGGTCACTTCTTTGGAATGGTGTGAGCTTACCTAGTTCTGGGTAAAGTGTATAAGGCCAAATAGGAGTGTGGGCAGTGTAACCATCCATCCCTAACCAGTGTCTTGTTTTCCACAATATCTTGACTATAAGCCATAGCGTCATAAGATCTTTAATCCTGGTTCTAAAAAGCCCGCTTCCAGGTCCACCAACAAACAAACCACCAACATTGGTTCTTTTTTTAAATTGAGTTTATCTTATATCTTCTGCTCCTACTGCTGTTGCACAAACTGATCAGCATAAGGCCTGTGGTGAGGGCATAGCTCAGGCAGAGCCAAAACCTTTTTTTTTCTGCCAAGTGTCAGCCTCTTCGTGGGTGTAGACCACGGCCACTATGCTTTGTCCCCCAATGTAGCAACGGAATTTTTCGGTAAGTACAAAAATCCCCATGTTGTTGGGCCAATTCATTACTCCACTGTGTAAAGGATCTGGATATATCATAAAATCCTCAAGATGCACCAATCAAGTGGCCTGTAAATTTGGTGCATTAATTTATGCTATCCAACTTTTACAAATAACACGTTAACATTTAACATATTTGTTAATAATTCTTAAGTCCCATTTAAACCTGAAAATGTTTATTATAGATAAAAATTTAACATGGGTATTTATTATTATACTGTTTTAAGATCTCTATCTTAGGAGCTCTACTGCATGTCTAATGCATTATAGTAGCATAGACTGCTTGATTCATCTGGTTTAGGAGTTCTTAATGCCTGCATTTCCTGGTACTTTTTTTTTGCACATTCTTTTTGCAACTTTTTAGGCACAAACCAATCGTAAATCAAGCACCAACATCTAGAAGCAGGCGAAATACAAAGACATAAAAAGGCGCAGACCAGATTTACTGCCACACGGTGAACTCTTGTGTGCACTGCAATGCGCCTAAAAACATAGATTGTGCAAAATTATGAAAATTACAGTACTTCCCTTAATTTGCTTACTTTTTATTTTTTTTAGCCACTCATCTTACTCCAGAAGAGTTTCATGAAAGAGTGGAACAGTATTTGTCTGCCTCACAAGAAGAAAAAGACACAATTTTATTGGACTGCCGCAACTTTTATGAAAGCAGAATAGTATGTATTATTGTTCCGCTTGTGCTTTGATAAATGTGAACCATTAGGAACTATTTATGATTGAGGCACACTTGCTCTAACAGTATGGACACATGTATTACAGGTATAAAGTAATTGTTTCTCATAAAAATATTTTGGAAAGCAATCAATATATACAGTGCAAATAACACAGCAGTTTAAAAAGGACTTTAGACTTCTTTTAGTCACTCGGGCACACTTAATAATAACATAAGCAAAATAGAAGAGGAAAAGCATCATATACTGTATGTACCCGCGTACAAGCCGACCCGAATATAAGCCGAGGGTGCTTTTAAGCCTAGTGTGGGAAATGCATTGGTCACAGCCTTTCCCCAGTATATAGCCATTCAGCCCCTTGTCCCCAATATACATCCAGCCAGCATGCCCCCAGTATATAGCCATTCGGCCCCAGTCTGCCCCCATTATATAGCCATTTGGCCCCAGTCTGCCCCCGGTATAAGAGAAGATCTGCAGGGAGCGCCGGATAGGTGAGTTATTACCTTTTTTTTATTATTGACTCGAGTATAAGCCGTTTTTTGTGCTGATACTCGGCTTATACTCGAGTATAGACGGTAGGTTAAAAGGAGGCAACTAGCAGTTTTGATTATACAAAGTGTTGGGTAGCACCACTAAAGAGCTGTGAAACATTAGCTTGGTATGTTGTTAGTAGCAGTCGCACTGTGAAAAATGCATTAATATTTCAGGATTATTGCTGAACTCATTTCACTCCAGTGTTAGATTTATTCACTAAACACAGCACAGTCCCTTCCTTAAGAGAAGGACTGGGAAGCAGTGTGAATGCAGAGATAAAGAACTCCCCAATGCTCCTTGCCCAGCTACACTCCTGGAATAAAATTTATTTTCCATGGTACTTCTGCTTCTAAAAATACTTCTAAATGGTACTTCTCCAGGTCTGCTACCGAACACTGTCTGCAGCTTTGTATGGTCAAATCTGCTGTGAAGCAAGGGCTACGTGGATGTGCAAGAAGGCTAAAATTTAGTGAAACACCAACCACTTTATGGTGATGGGCAACGATAAATTACTCATACTTCTTACCCTAATTTCATATGTTACGTTCTTGGTCTTATCTGGCAAATTAACAGTATTTATCAACCTAAAACAAATCATCTGTTAGCCAGTGTGAACAAAGCCTAAAAGTTAGACAAACTGTGAGACTGATGGTTATGTGTAGCTGACCAATAACAATTCCCTCTATGATAAATGTGTATAATTTCAGTTGCAAAACTATTAGTCCATGTAATGACATGTAAGTTACCTATTGGTTATTAACCCCTTAAAGCAGTGGTTCTCAACCTTTCTAATGCTGTGACCCCGCAATACAGTTCCTCATGCTGTGGTGACCCCCAAACCATGCAACTCGCAGTAAAAACACAGTAAAATTGCGTCTCCGATGGCTTTAGGCGACCCCCGCTGGGGTCCCGACCCACAGGTTGAGAACCACTGCCTAAAAGGGAACCTGTCATCAGAATGTGTCCAAGTAAACCACTACCAGTATGCTGTCAAGCAGGTGAGCAGGCTCTACATCCTGTTTCTTTCATGATCCCGTGTGGTGACATCATCTAGAAAATCAACTTTGATGTAAGATGTATATTGATTTCATGAAGTCAACGAGGTGGAGAATTTTTCAACTGAAGTTAAGCCCCTTCACTGTAATTGATGGTCCAGGGACCTCATTGATCAGATTTCCTGAAGTCCGGTGCATCATGTCACATGGGAGGAGGTGTTCAAAATAAGGGATAGTTTAGCTTCAGTGATAACTATCGCCTCCTTGACTTTATACATCTAACTTGTATCTCACTTCAAAGTTCATTTTTCTGGATGATGCCACTAAGCTGGTCCATGAAAAGATATGATATAGAAGCTGCTCAGCTGCTTGATAACATACTGGTAGTGATTTTATTAGGCCAATTTCTGATGTGTTATTATTTTTACATTCCTATTTGTGCTAAAACATCTGCTTTTATGTGAGTTTTATTTACAAATGTTAGAATGTTTTCATTGCATTTTCAATGCATTTTTTAAAATAATTTGTGTTTGTCACAAATTTGCATGATGGTGGTTATCAAGACAAATGAAATCACCTGGTAGATTGGTTTCAAAAAATATAAGTGGTGCGTTTACTTTTTAATCTGTTTTATTCCTACATTGTGAAGGTTGTGACTGTCTTAAAATGTCTAGCTCCAAATCACATTTTAGTTTTTTTTCAGTTTGAGTGATTATGATGATTTATTCATGTGAACATATGACTATGAGGTATCTGTGAAATCTACCTCTGTTCATCTATTACTTTTAGGAGATGTAAAGCTAAATATTTTCTGTTTGGGGCACATTTTTGCCATCAAAGTAAATTTTTATTTTTTTTTATAAAATTTTACACCAAAATTCCATGTATGTACCTATGTCTATAAACTCTTTAATGTAATTTAGAAAATCAGCAAGTATCTGCTTTTAGAAAATAAGTAGTATAAGTGAAATACTTTATGCTGTAATTTCAGTTTTATTTGTACACATCAAAATTGTAAAAATTGCTCTGACCAATAATGCAACCAGATTTTCAGAAATGCCTGGTAGGGATAGGGGTTAGTATAGGGGTAGTAGAAGCCGAGGCCCCTAATTTTGCCACAGATAACTGGGAAAACGTATTGACTTGAGTATAAACCTAGGGTGGGAAACACATTTGGTCACAGCCTCCCCCAGTAATGCCCTGCAGCAGACCCCCTAGTAATTAAATGCCCTACAGCAAAACCCTTAGTAATGACATGCGCTGCAGCAGAGCCTCTTGTAATAAAATGCCCTGCAACAGAGCCCCTAATAATAAAATGCCCCATGCAACCACTCTGGTAATGAAATGCTAATGCAGCTCCCCCAAATAATGAAACACCCTTTAACCCCCTAATGATTAAATGCCCTGCAGTCCCTCCTAATGATGAAATGACCTGCTGTCAGTCAGTCACCCTACTAATGAAAGTCTCTCTCCCGCTTTGTTACACATGAAGAGAATAAGGAAGCCATGCGAGGCATTGATGAGCGCCGGAAGGTGAGTATGTGAGGTTGGTTTTTTTTTTTTTTTTTTTTTTAACCTTTATTTTTAAGTATACACAGTAATGTTTACAAATATTACAGAAAAAGATATGTTTCTTTACTTTTGTATTCTTTTTTTAGGGCCAATTCCAGAACTGTCTTGCTCCAGACATCAGAAAATTTAGCTATTTCCCAAACTATGTTGATCAGAATTTAGAGTTTTTTAAAGATAAAACTGTCTTAATGTACTGTACTGGAGGAATTCGTTGTGAACGTGGTTCTGCTTATCTCAGGTCAAAGGTAACATGATATTTTATATACTTGTTTTACTGAGTTTTTCATATATATGATACAAAGAGGTGAGGCAGCACTCGGGAAAAGTTATGAACTCGGGTGCAATTCCCAGGACCTGAACCAAGGTCCATCAAAACATAGAACAGCAAAAAAATGGCAGCACTCCGAGATTTGTGGAAATCAGAAAAACGTACTCATTTATTCACATATGTGTCAAGGCGACGTTTCGGCTCCTTGCATCTTGAGAAAGGCTCCAGATGCAAGGAGCCGAAACGTCGCCTTGACACATGTGTGAATAAATGAGTATGTTTTTCTGATTTCCACAAATCTCGGAGTGCTGCCATTTTTTTGCTGTATATATATATATATATATATATATTTTTTTTTTTTAATTAACTATTGTTCACACGCTCATCACAGGCCGGATCCTAATTCTGAGGTGGGGGGGGGGGGAGCAGGAGGAGGCTTGCAGCGGGCAGATGCATAAATTAAAAGCCCCCAGTTTCCCCTCCCATCCTCAAGACGGAATGAGCAGCCTAAGTAGGACACGTCCTTTAATACATTAGGTGACGGTACAAGTCAAGGCATCTAGGAAAGCAGGAATGCCTGATCAACTGTTTATGAGCGGTTCTGGGTGAGTACTGCTGGGGTGTTGATTGCCCTGGCCTCCACTCTGTGTTTAGAGTAGCAGAAGAATTTTAGAGTCTCTCTCTTATAATACAGATATTATCACCACACACCTGGTTTTAGTTCTTCACCACAGCAGTCTCTTTCAAAGCAATACTCTCTCTTTATCGTCACTCTATTTGCTTAGCCAATGTGCTTGAGGATCTGTACCTTGTGTTCACCATTGGCTCTGGACATTTCCATTTTCTGGTCCTTCTCAGCTTTATGTTCTCATGAAGGCTCTGATACTAATGAATAATGGTCTTCCATCACTAGACAACATCATGGCATGGGCTCTATCCCTCAACCAGAACAAGGACTATATTTGGATAATCATTTACACAATTTTTCATTAAGGTGGAGTTCCTAACACCCCAAGTCCCATATTTGTCTCTCAAGCTTCTAAATCTCTGAAAGCATGTTTTTTTTTTCTCCTTCAGAAAGTGTTCCCTTCCCTCGAAGGTTGTATATCTATCCTGGCCAACAAGGACTGCTCCAGAGGCTTTTCCATTCCACAATTCCATACCCACCATTTACATTATGCCAATGAATCCATTGGACATACTCCTTCTGCTCAGTCTTTTGTTACTGGGTCTCCCTGTCTATTCTCCAGGGCAGGTTATACATTCCACTTCACAAATATCCTCCAGGCTATTCAAAACACATACAGTCCAAGGACATTGAACTAGAGAAGAAGCAGCATGCAGATCAACATGCTGGGGCTCGCGGTCAACCACTGTTTGCTTCTGACTTTGGACTTGCTTGGAGGTGGATTGATCAGGATTAATTTGAACAATGTGACAGTGGTTGCATTGTTCAAGCTCCAGTCCTGTCTGCCATTCTTATTTCAGACATGGAATTTTTGATAGAGAACTTCATATTATGACTTTCTGGTGGAACCTTGTTGTAATGGAGATCATACAGGATAATTACTTAAATTTGAACTTTCTTCATTTAAAAAAATGAATCAAATTTGAGTTTAACTTAATTAAAGGATCAAGGATTATAAACCAAGCAAACTGGCATACTGGTAAATGCCCCCTCTGGCAGGATCTGCTCTTCTTTTAGCTTCTTATGCCCTTGATTTTAAGCAAAAAGGCTTAAAAAAATTATGCAAATGAGCCTAAGGGGCTCTAAGCTCCATTAAACCTTATAGAGTCCCTTAGGCTCATTTGCCTAATCTTTAAAAAGCCTTTTTTTCTTGAAAACAAGGGCATAAGAAGCTAAAAGAAGAGCAGATCCTGCCAGAGGGGACCCACACTAGTATGTCAGTGTGCTTGGTTTACCATCCTTGATAATGGTGGTAGATGTCCTTTAAACCTTTAAGGACCTCGCCCTTTTTTTTTTTTTCATTTTTATTTGTCACTCCCCAAAATCAAAAATCTATAACTTTTTTTTAATTTACACGTAAAGAGCTCTGTTAGTTTGTTTTCTGCATTTTGCAAATTGCACTTCATAGTGACGGTTTTTAATATTTCATGCCATGTACGGGGAAGCGGGGAAAAAAATCAAAATGCAGTGAAATTGGTGAAAAAGCGCATTTACGGCGTGTTCTTGTGGGCTTGGAATTTACGGCTTTCACTGTGCGCCACAAATAACATGTCTACTTTATTCTTTGGAAACACAGTAGAGAGTTACAGGTCCAGCACAGCATTTTTCGGTGATATAAAATGAAATCTTTATTTTCCGAAGGCTTAAATCCACATCGGGAACATACAGATAAAGCGCCACAGACCGACGCGTTTCAACACTTGCGTGTCTTTATCAAGTGTCTAAGTGATGTATGTAAACAAACGCTATTTTAAAGGAGCCGCTTGCAGGAAGCCCCGCCCCACGCAGAACAGGAAAACTGGCCGCGTCGCCAGAGTTGACTGCACGGGGCTCCAATATTACATACAGCAAAATGTAAAAACATTGACATGTTAACAGAAGAAAACATACCGTTAATAAAATTTATCGGCAACATGGAGAAGGAGAATAAATTATTGTTATTAGTAGAAGAGAGAAGGACAACATATGTAAGTATGGAATGTACAAGTATAATAATTAGTATTGCTGCTCATTAATAACACAGAATGATATCTTATCTAGCGTTCAAGCCTTTAGGTACTCTGGTATCCAAAGAGAAAATCCAGAATTCAACTGTCTATACCCCAGGCGCTGGAGCACGAGAGGAAATACAGCACATCATCCCCTTATCAAACGAGCTGTGTCAGGCAGAATTTTCAAGTGTTTCACCAGATACATAATGGAACTCGGCGCATCTGTCGCCGCCATGCTGGAGACCTGAAGTTGCAATCATAGCAGCGCAATATGGATGCCCCATACTGTCGCTCTTAATCATGGAAATCGTCTCCATGGCTGCCTCCACATGTCGTCCCCTTATCAAACGAGCTGTCTCATTTTTCGGGTGTTTCACCAGATACATTATGGAACTCGTTCATTATGTCGCCACCATGCTGTGTTATCGACTAAATATACCGTAGGAAATCATTTCAATGCTTCTTGCTCACCTCCTTTGGTTCCTCTCTGCCGCCTTAACCAGTCAAAATACTGATACATACAGTACTACACGTTATCCTCGCCAAAAGGAATTTTTTAAATTGGTTTGAAGCCTGAGTCCATTTGGGGTATGTCGCCATGCCACTCTCTAGCCTGCCGCTGCCGCCGCTACCTCTGCATGCCGTCTTCTATAGTGTCAGGGATAATTATTGGATGTTTTAGATGCTATCTAGCCTCATTCGGTCACTCTGTCATCGCCATGCTGTTGCCCATAATTTTGGCATAATGGTGCGATTAAGCAGCCTCAGAGGCATCCATGCATGCTGCCCCTGCTGTTTCCTGTCCATTTCCATGGTGTTTCCATCATTTTCTGAGGTTCCCAGGTGTTTGGCCAAGCTTCCCTGTGCAGACTCTTGGTCCCCTTGAAAAATGCTTGAGTCTCCCATTGACTTCAATGGGGTTCGTTATTCGAGACGAGCACTCGCGCATCGGGAAAAGTTCGTCTCGAATAACGAGCATCCGAGCATTTTAGTGCTCGCTCATCTCTAATCCTGACGTAAATAATATGCCTGTGTACATTTTATTCAGTTTTTTTAATGTCCTTTGATAATCACTGCTTACCAGTAGGTTACTTATTTAAAAGTGGAAAATATAGCACAACTCTTGTCCTTGTCTTGCCAGTGCAACACCAAATATCAACAATAACAATTATAATTAAGAAATAATAATGATAATATTAATGATACTTTATTTGTTCAAAAGGGAAATTATGGTGTTGCATACATCTCTAGTATAAAATGTACATAAAACACACATCACAAGTAAAAACAACACTATAAACAAAATTATAAAAAAAAACAACAACACTATAGTACATATCAGGACAATCCACTACTTACAGTAGATATTAATCCTCATGGTTTTACATTTGCATTGGTTAAGTCTGCAGCTAAAACATCTCAGTTGTCCAATAGTTATGCCAGAGACATGATGACTGGGGTTTTCTACAATTTTATGAAAATTACTTATTTTCCCTCTGTCCACAAATTATATTGGACCCTTACTACCCTAGTGTTTACCTTCCACTGATCCTGCACTCCTAATAATTATTTATTTTTTTGCAACCCCAAGACCCAAAGAAGCAACTGCAAAGGTCAGAGTCATTTAATGTTAAAAATACATGGCAACCCCCTCATTTCCTAATATCGTCATGTCAATGAGTTGATAGTCATACCTCCCAACATTTGTGAAAGGGAAAGAGGGACAAAATGGTGACCCAGGCGTCAGGTAGAGTTTAAGCATATTCCAGCAAATAATTAAATTTGTTTGTGTAAAGAAAAGTCCTACTCATAAAGTTCATTCTTTACTTCCTGTTTGAAGCTGCCAGTGGCTTTGCTGGTGGCGATTTGTGGGCTAACATGGAGTCCGTAAGCCCTCTCCATGCAGCCGACCCGTGACATGCTATTACGTCACAGGTCTTGAAAGGGTTAAGGTTGCATTAATGCAAGTTTGGGCCTGGATATAATGATCATTTGCAATTGATCCAGGATAAGTAATTCTCTGATATATTAAATAGGATGTCTACAGATGTGTCATGAGGATTCTCTATTGCAGCTGTTGCCATTTAACCCCTTAAGGATCAAGCCACTTTAGGGCTTCCGGAACAAGCCCGATTTTTTAAAATCTGCCCTTTGTCACTTTAAGTGGTTATAACCTTCAAATGCTTTAACATATCCAGGTAATTTTAAGATTGTAAATTAGTCACAGCACCCAAAATAACTTTATAAATAACATTTCCTGAATGTTCGCTTTATGTTGGCATGGCTTTTTATGCATCTTTTATGCATTTTACTAGGTTGTTATGGGGCTTAGAATTGTGGGTGCAATTTTTCACACATATATATATATATATATATATAGATATATAGAGCAGATTTGCATTGTCACATTTTACAGGCTTATTATTTCCAGGATGAGATCCAATTTTCAGGTGCATCATTTAGGGTGGGTCAAAGTGATGAGATTCTATTAACTCTTTCCTGGTGAGGATTAGAAAATCATTCATTCTGGTTTAGGGTTTTTAGTTTTTCCTTTGTAGGCAGTAGGTTGCCTTGTTTTGTTGAGAAAATTGCATGTTTTTGCATCGCCATGTTCTATAAGGCATAATATTTATATATATTTTTTTTACATACGGAGCTGTTTTAGGGCTTGTTTTTTGTGGGACAAGCTGTACTTTTTGTTATCATGTTGAGGTAAATGTTACTTTTCGATCACCTTTTACCTTTTGTTTATCAGGTTGGATGTAAAAATACCATAATTGTTGTGGGTTTAAAAAAAAAAAAAAAATTCTATAGTTCACTGTACGGGTTCAGTATCAATTTTATTTCTACGGGTTGTTACAGACATGGTGATATCCAATATGTAGTGTTTTGTAGTGAGTCTCACTTTTTTATAATGTAAAATTTGATTTTTATATGTAATGGGGCCTTAGGGGGTCTTTATTAATTTATTTTATTCTTTTTTTATTTACACTTTTTTAAAAACCTTTTTTTCTTTTTTACTGTTTTGCTTTGTCCCAGGGTGGGACATGAACAACCCAAGCAGTCGGCAAAGCTCAGAGCTCCCAGCTGTTACTGCAGGAGCCTGGACTTCACATACAGCCAAGCTCCCGCAGCAATTGCACGGCTTCCACTACTAAACCCGGGGGATCGCCGAGTTGTACATGTAGGCCAGGATGCGGCAACAGACCACATTTCTGACGTACTTGTATGTTCTAATTCACCAAGGGGTTAAACTTGATAAAATTGCCCATGATGGGGGCTCTAAAGGGGTCAGTAAAATGATGACTTATTACCTACCTCCACTGCTTCAATATTGATGCTTCTGTTCTCTGCTACCCATAAAGTGATTGGCTTAGCACCCTGTACTACTGTTTCCTAGGGTGTCACACGCCCAGAAAGTTGAGTGTTATGACTGTATTTCCCCTTTAAGACAATAGAACCTTGATCAGCCCACCGTGCAAATCTAGACTGCATCTTTATTCTGCTGATGGTGCCTGACGGAAGTCAGCTGGAGAATTGATTCAAATAACAGGAACTGTGGAATCTACATTTTTTAAAATTGTCCTCTTTATCTACAACTGCTTATTTCATAGTTTTTTTTTTTTAATAGGCCGTGTGCAAAGAAATATATCAACTGAAGGGAGGCATTCATAAATACCTAGATCAATTCCCCTCGGATCTACCTATTAAGTTAGATCCGGTGGCAGGTTCAACTAATGAATGACATGGGAGCTACTGCGCATGCTTAATAGCTCCGGCTTCACACCCACCAGCTCTGCATAGAGAGTCTGGTAGCTCTCCAGGGAACGTTGTAGACCAAGTTTTGAACCAAAATTTTCACCCTGCGCTTTCCGAAATCCACTTATTAACCACCATTGTCTGCTGCAAGCTAAGCCATGATTGATTGCTGTTCTACAACAGGTCATTACTATGAGCTCTGAGCTTGGATTGGTTACTATAGATAATGAGTATAAGACGCTTATGTGTGAAGTAAGATGATAAGGGGAGAATTATCAGTAATATCCAAGATAAACTGTTCCAGCTGCCCATGGAAACCAATCAGAGATCAGCTGTTATTTTAACCCCTTCACGCTCTGCGACGGATATATCCGCCACAGAGCTATGAAGAGTGTATGAAGAGGGCTCACGGGCTGAGTCCTCTTCATACAAAGATGGGCTCTGTATGATCTCTATCACCCACGGTCGGTGCTTGCACCAATCACGGGTGTTAACCTCTTCTTTGCCACCGGCAAGGTCGCCAGCGGCACTTAAAATGGGCACGGCCATGTTACCTTCGATTGTCGCTCCACGGAACATCATCGGGGGGCACTGATCAGTTCCCATAACAGCCTCGGGTATTCGTCAGACCCGAGGCTGAATGGTTTCAGAAGATTCGTTACAATAAGCCAGTGGCTCATTGTAATGAATCATATGCAAAAACTCCATATACTGCAATACAGTAGTATTGCAGTATATGGTAGGAACGATCTGACCATCTAGGGTTAAAGTACGCTAGAGGGTCTAAGAAAATGTAAAAAAAAAAGTTTAAAAAATGTAAAAAATTAATAAAATATAAAAAAATTCAAATCACCCCCCTTTCGCTAGAACTGATATAAAGTACAATAAACAGTAAAAATTTACAGACAAATTAGGTATTGCCGCGTCCCAAAATGCCCGATCTATCAACTTATAAAACCGGTTATAACCGGCGGTGACCTCCGAGACGGGAAATGGTGCCCAAATGTCCAAAATGCGACTTTTACACCTTTTTACATGACATAAAAAATGTAATGAAAAGTGATCAAAATGTCACACAGACCTCAAAATGGTAGCAATGAAAACGTCGGCTCATTTAGCAAAAAATGACACCTCACAAAGCTCTGTACACCAAAGTATGAAAAAGTTATTAGCGTCAGAATATGGCAATTTTTTTTTCCTTTTTCGTACACATTCATTTGATTTTTGAAAATGTATTAAAAAACAATAAAACCTATATAAATTTGGTATCACCGCGATCATACCCAACCAAAGAATAAAGTAGAGGTGTTATTTGGAGTGCAGAGTGAAAGTCGTAGAAACTAAGCCCACAAGAACGTGACGCAGTTGTGGATTTTTGAAGGTGGAGAGCAAGGAATGAGCGAAAAAACCCTGCATCCTTAACGGGTTAAAAACTTTAGAAACTTTATCTCTGATTGGTTGCCATGGGCAACTAGAGCAATTCTGCTCTCAGACACCTCTGATAAATCTCCCCATAGACAAAGTGACAGAGACAGTCTGTGACACACAATCACTGAAAGAGACTGCCGGCGACAGACAGTCACTGAAAGAGACTGCCGGCGACAGACAGCCACTGAAAGAGCCTGCCAGCAATAGGCAGTCACTGAAGGAGCCTGCCAGCGACAGCCACTAAAAGAGATGGCCAGCCACAGAGATGGTCAGAGACAGTTTGAGACAGTCTATAGATACATATAAAATATTTTTTTGTCAACCTATTCTATTTTGTTGTAGCTAAGAGCAGTTATTTACTATCCCGGGCAACGCCTGGAGCTACAGCTAGCACAGCGTAAAATTACTTGATGGACATTTAAACAAAACCATATCAGCAAACACATGTATGTTTTACCTGACATCTCTAACACTGTGACCAAGTTGCACTTGTGTATTTTTACTTAGCATGAGGAGGTGGATGAGTAACAACTGCAGGATATAATATGTACAGCAGAGGACTCCAATACAAAATTCAGCTAGGCTTATGTTGTCTCATCATAGCAACAGAGGACCCTAAGAGGGCTGTGATCTTATTTTTGGAAAAGCACATAACAAAAAAAACAGACACGTTGTGCTAAAAGCATTGTCTTACAACCCCCACTGAGAACTCCATAGACAGAGGATGTTAATAAGTCAACTGGAAAATATGAGATTATAAGTAATAAATCTGCTCACAAACTACTAATGTACTTGCCAGATAGTCATGAACACTAATAACAGAACATACAAAATTAGGGTGGTCTCACTTCAGTGATAATGCTTTCCATTGTTCTCTTAAATGAGGAACCGACTGGATTTACTGGCCCAAACCTAATAGAACTGAGATTAGCATATCAATGTAGTTCAGATATACTGAGTTCAGGCCGGTAACAAGAGATCAGGTTAAAGGACACCTGTCATCAGGTCTGTGTCACTAGTCCTGTCACTACTACCTGTTGGAGCAGCTCACAAGGATCCCATCCCAGCCTTTATCTAGTTATTTCATACATTATTCATTGTAAAATCATCTATTCTTTATCATGTAAATGAGGCAGGTCACATGGTCAGAGGCAGTGATGTCACCCCTGTTACCCCTCCCCTCTCCTCCCCCTGCTCATGTCTGTGTGTAATGTATAGTAAAGCATGGCTAGTGTCTGTGCTGCATCTGCTGACATGCTGCATCCTCCTAATATACAGGTGAGTTAAATAAATAAATATTTATTATTGCTCCGTTTTATGCTCTTGTGACACTAATTGTTTTATTCAAATATAAATGTTTTATTCACATATTTTCTTTTCTTTTGGGTTTAGGATCAGTTGGTTTTAAAAAAAAAATGCAGTGATTAAAAGTCAATCGTGGAAAAAAGAACTAATGCAAATGCATCATTACAGATCAAATCCCCTTATACCTCATTGCAAGTTGCAGCACTTGTCTGAACAAAGTCTTTACCTATAATATTTTTCCCCTACAGTGAAAAATGTTTAAAAATTATTTACAAAAGTGTTAAAATGATGATCAATTTATAGGACAATCACAGTAAAATCATGTGTACACTTTTTAACTCGACCAGAAATAGACAAAACTAAAGCATTAATAGTAAAAATAGCATCAAATCAATACAGATCAAATAACTACTGTGAACATGACGACAGGCTGAAACCACCAGCAATAGCGACATCATTGGTTATTTTTCATAGCAGGTGATATGATTTGTATTTTGATAGCCTTGGAAAGTGCACGTAGTGCTGGGACATTTTAAAATCTATCACACCAGTCAAAAGCTTAGAGGACTATCCCATATCTGGTGTTGGATCAGACTTACTGCATAAGGTCTGCTTCAGACCTATGTATTTTTATATATCCAGCGCCATTACTGGATATACTTAGGCAAATGCTGCTGGGGGGTGCCGTCATAAGGCTGTACATAAGGAATCCATAGGGTGGAAGGGGGTTGTATCTAATGAATCCATTTGAGTGAGGGGGGCTTTATATAAAATAACGATGAGGGGGTGCGATAAACTAGGGAATATTTTAGGGAACAGGAGACTGTTTTAGTTACTGAATTCTTAATGCGCCATGTGAGTTCACTGCAAAGGGGCCCACTGAGGCTCTGTCGCTCAGGGGGCTACTGATGCCTGGAGCCGACCCTGTATATTTTTATAATGTGTATTTGTAATAAGGTTGTGTGATAAAATGGGTTGCATCAGTATTCTATTAGTAGGGGACATTTTAAACATTTTGACCTCCTTTGCACAAACATTTTCTGTCCTTGAGCATTATTATGCTTTTTAAAAGTAGTTGGGAAAATGAGTATGCTTTCTTGTTTGAAGGGACTAGTAGAGGCCTGTATAATCAATGACCCCATTTTAGAAACTGCACCTCTCAAAATATTCAACACAGATTTGTCATTTAGTATACTGTTATATTGCACCCTGGAATTCCCATCCCTGGGCTTGTTATATAGTCAGGTCCATAAATATTTGGGCATTGACAGAAACTTATTTTTTTTTACCCGTTACTGAAACATATTAAAGTTATAATTAAATAATAGATATGGACGTTAGAAATTGTGTCAAGTATTTCAAGGGGCCAGAAGTAATTGGACAATTGACTCAAAGGCTGTTTCATAATTTGAGCTGTGGTGCTTGCATTTGAACAATTTTGCTGTGAAGAAAAGATGCAGCGTAAGACACTCTCCATGTAGGCAAAACAATCATTCCTTAGGCTACATTCACACTGCCGCATGGGGGACGTATATACCGCCGACGTATATACGGCCGATATACGTCCCCCACAGACAGCAATGGGCGCGGTACGCTCCGTACCCCGTTAAAAAGATAGGACATGTCCTATCTTTTCACGGCATACGGCGCCGTGCGCCATGTTTCCCTATGGAGAGGGGTGGGGATGTGCAGCGCTCACCTCGTCCTCCTCTCCTTGCGCGCTGCCACGTGCCCGCCGTGTTACGGTACAGCGGACAACGGCAGTGTGAATACAGCCTTGAGCTGTGAAAACAGAAAAAAAAAGCTATCTGAGAAATATTCTACAGTAGACAATATATTGACCATAATCTACCATAAAGCATGAAAGTAAATACAAAGAGTTCACTGCACGGTGCAAGCCACTCACAAGCCTAAAGCAGTAAATGTGATACAAACTCGGACTAAGCACTAACTCTACCCTTTAGGTGCACTTTTTTTCTGTTTTGTCGGACACAGTGCAACCGCGACACAATACTAGCGCAGACACTTCATAAATACATGTGCAAGCACTTTGCACATTCTGTGTAAAGTCTGACAGAAAATTGGTGTTAACACCTTAATAAATGTGGGCCACTGTGTTCTCAAATCCAGCCAAATAACTCCAAACTGATCGGTTGGCATTTCATAATACAGATGGATAATGACCCAAAACATAAAACCTGAAAGAATACAGGCTATTCCCCTGTACCAATAGGTGGACCCGCAGAATCATTTTCACTAATAAGCCCTAACCCTCCAGTCCAACCCTGTATCTGTGTGTATAAGGTGTAAATACAGTATGTGTATATATGTATGTATATACTGTGTGTGTAATAATATGATCTATATATACTATGTGTGTGTATATAATATATGTGTATATTTGATGTGTATATACAAATATGTGTATTTTTTTAAGGGAAAGGGGGGCCCTATTTCTGCTAGTTACACCACAGGTTCTTAGAGATAATAGGTGGCAAAGGTGTCTGCTTTCAACACAAAGAAACTATTCAACTGCCATGTTCAATTTTATTTTCAGTCTTTGTACCTTAGAAATTTTGACCTAAAAGTAATTAAAAAAAATCAGTAGTACAGAAGTATTTCTCCACTTATCCCTATTTTTCTGCTCGAAGAACTGCAGCCTACATCAATCTACAGCTCACTATGAAGTGTATGAAGTGGGAGCCAAAAACAGAGAAACACTAGTGCCGCTCAAGCTTTATATTCAAGTCTTTCTGACAGAAGCCGTAGCAATAAACAGCAGCCCCAAACCCTTGATCAAGTCTTCAATGTAAGCTGTTTCAGATCCTTCTAGCCTTGACCATGTTATCTTGCCTTAAAATGTTTTTTTTAATAGACAGTCCACATTTGCTGTTTTGATATCAAGAAGTATATCCACGGCTTTTGAAATTTTGGTGAAGACACCAAAGCATAGTTATGTAGTTACATAAGGTAATAGTTACTGATCCCCAGAAGAAAACCCATTTGTCTTACAGACATTTGGCTCTCAGTGAGCCAGAAGCAAAACCTGGTAAACAGAGGCCGCAATGTTCCAGCATGAGATAATAGTCACATTTCTGGTAATGTGATTAAACTTGAGTATCACATTAAAGATCCATTAAGATTTTGGCAATCACACTCTGAATCTTCACCAGGTCTGAAAACCACTTACACAGAGGATTTCACTCTCAGGTCATTGCTATCTTCTGTTACCTTATTTTAAAATTTTTGTCGTCATGTTTCCCAAATATACAATACAAAAAAGGAAAACAAAAAAGTAAAAAGTCCATATAAAATGTCACAATAGCAGGTAAGACAAGGGCTTAAAGGGGTATTCTCATCTATACATTGACATTTAATTTAATTCATTTTCCGTATACAAACATTTCTTCAATTGGATGTTATTTAAAAATAATATCCTGTGTAAAGATAAATTCCTATAAATTCCTATAAATGTAGCCATGTTGGCCCCTAGAAACAAGAGAGCTTTCCCTGGATACCACCACCGCTGCTGGAGCTATTGCAAAGAGAGAAATTGTTTTTGCACATGAAATGGCGGGGAGTTACTGCAAGTCACACAGCCAGTGGGTTAGTCTAATGCTGGATAGTGGGAGGGGGAGAAATGCTCCAAGGAGGTGTAAAAGCCAGTGCTCTGAAGCCCAGAGAGGCGCTGGGGACACCCTTAGAAGCACTTGCGATCCATTTACATAAAATGTTGTCACTTATGGACACCCTAACCAATATGTTGTTATCTTTATTTAATGGCATAGCATAACAGAAATAAAACATTAGGCATTAGCTTTTATACAACATCATATGAAGCACACCAAAATACACAAATTTTAAATTGCATGTGTGAAAATGTTATCAGCACACAGCATCCACTGAGAAATAAAGGAAACCCATCACCCAGGGGCGTAATGATCGCAGTAGCAGGGGATGTGACTGCGTCCGGGCCCGTTGTTAGACAGAGGCCCGCATCTGGCACGTGTGCTGCGCAATAATTCGGCGCAGCACAGCGGGTAGATGTTCTACATTTTGAATTGTGACAGCCGCACAAGGGGGATATTACAAATGGCTACTGGTGTGGGGTGGGGGGTATATTAATTATAGCTATTGGGGTGGGGGATTATTACTAATAGTTACTTGGGGGGATTATTACTAATGGCTGGGGGGGGGGGGGGGGGGGTTTTTACTAAGGGCTGGGGGGGGGGGGGGGGGGGGGGGGGATGGATGGGATATTACTAATGGCTACTGGTGTGTGGTGGGAGGTGTGTGGGATATTACTAATGGCTACTGGTGTGCTGTGGGGGATATTGCTAATGGCTACTAGTGTGGGGTGGGGGGGATATTACTAATTGCTACTGGTGTGTGGGGGGATTAGTACTAATGGCTACTGATATGGGGTATATTACTAATGGCTACTGGTGTGGGGTGGAGGGGACATTACTAATGGCTACTTGTGTGGGGTGGGGGGATATTACTAATGGCTACTGGTGTGGGGTTTGGGGGATATTACTAATGGCTTCTGGTGTGGGGGGGATTATTACTAATGGCTGCTGGTGTGGGTAAATGGAATACTACTAATGGCTACTGGCGTTGAGGGGGGGGGATAAAACTAATGGCTACTGGTATGGGGAGCGGGAGGAATAATTACTAATGGCTTATGGCTGATTTTAAGGTATAGCAAGAGGGGGCTCCATTGGGAATAAAGAAAACATGTTATTTGGAGAGCAAAGTGACAGCCTTAAAAACCGAGCACAAGAAAATGGTGGAAATGGGTTTTTCACATATTACCACATTGAAATTTTTTTCCAACTTTCCAGTATATGGCATGGAATATTAAATACAGTCACTAGGGGCTATTCAGCTCAAAATGGAAAAAAATCGCAAAACCAGACAAAAATGCAGTGTTCTGACCCTTAGTAAATGTGCCCCATTATCTTTATTCTATGGATCACACGGCGTAACCTCATTTATATAGTTTTTAAATATATTTTTACAATTTTACTGAAGAAAACTTAATATTGAGAAAATCTGATTTATTTCCCTACTAGCATGTTACACTCATGTTATGGGCATATGGAGGAGGCTCATGGGCTGAGCCCTCTCCATAAAGGCCTGGTGTTTGATACATGTTGCAGCAAACACTCATTGGTAATGCTAGGTATTGCCACTTTCTAAAAGTCCCAATCTATCACAAATTAAATAACGGTTATTCCCGGTGTTGAACCACACACTGCCTAAACTGCCTAAATGTCCAAAACGCCACTTTTCCCACCATTTTGTCCCACAAAAGATGACGCCTCACACAGCAACGTACAAAAAGGTTATTAGCAGCAGAAGATGGTAAAATGAAGATGTTTTTTTTTCGTACAGGTTTAAATTTTTTTAAATGTATCAAAGCACAAGAAAACCTATATAAATTTGGTATCTCCGTGATTGTACAGACTTAAAGGAGAAAGAAAACATGTTATTTGGAGAGCAAAGTGACAGCCTTAAAAACCGAGCACAAGAAAATGGTGCAAATTCGTTTTTCACATATTACACCACATTGAAATTTTTTTCCAACTTTCCAGTATATGGCATGGAATATTAAATACAGTCTCTAGTAAGTGGAATTTGTTAAGCCGCAAACTAAGCCTCAAACACCATTGAAAAATAAAAAAGTTATAGATTTTTGAAGGTGGGGAGTAAAAAAATCAAAACACATAAACAAAAAAGGGCCAAGTCATTAAGGGGTTAAATACACATGTATCCACTACATACACATATAATTCATACTCACATACACATATATAGTAGAACTAGCCCCGCATACCGTATACTCGTATGATTACAAATACAGACATCTAGTACACATAGTTACTCACACATGCAGTATATACCCTACACCAGTGGTGGCGAACCTATGGCACGGGTGCCAGAGGTGGCACTCAGAGCCTTTTCTGTGGGCACTCAGGCCATTGGCCCAGGACAGAGTTCACGGAACAGACTAAATCCACCAAATCTTCCTGCAGTCCCAGGAAACTTAAGAGATGCTATTTTAAAGCGACATTTCATTGACTGTTTGGAACTGCAGGAAAAGTGAGAAGGGATTAACAGAACTGCATTATCTTTGGAGGTCATCTTGCTGGCCCCACCATTCTTCCTCTACAGGGAAACCCTGGAGAGAAGCTACAAAGATAATCTGAATTTGCTCTCCTTCTTTCAACTATATTGGTGGCCGATACAATTGAAAAATGTGGAAGAACAGATAGCAATAAGTTACTTCTTAAAATTCTATGTTGGCACTTCACGATGAATAAGTGGATTTTGGTTGAATTTTGGGCACTCTGTCTTTAAAAGGTTCGCCATCACTGCCGGGATGCTGGGACTAGGAGAAAATCTGTGTGTTTGGGTAAGCGAATGGCTTAGTTATAAAAAAACAAAGGGTCGTCATTAGTGGCGCATTGTCAGATTCGGTTGATGTTACCAGTGGAGTGCCACAGTTGTCAGTATTGGGGCCACTTCTTTTTAACCCCTTCACGCTCCGTGACGGATATATCCACCATGGAGCTGTGAAGGTTGTATGAAGAAGGCTCACGGGCTGAGCCTTCTTCATACAGAGATGGGCTTTGCTGCATATCGCAGCAAAGACCCATTGCTATCACCTGCGGTCGGTGCTTGCACCGATCGCGGGTGTTAACCCTTTCTTTGCCGCCGGCGGCACTTTAAATTTGGCGGCGCATGGGCGCCGCCATCTTACCTCCGATCGCCGCTCCCCCAAACGTCTACGGGGGGCGGCGATCAGTTGCCATGGTAGCCTCGGGTCTTCGTTTGACCCGAGGATACATGGCTTCTGCATATCCATTACAATGAGCCTGTGGCTCATTGTAATGTATAGTGAGCAGAAATGCCATATACTGCGATACAGTAGTATTGCAGTATATGGCAGGAGCGATCAGACCATCTAGGGTTAATGTACCCTAGAGGGTCTAAGAAATAGTGGGAAAAAAAAGAAAAAAAAAGTTTAAAAAATGAAAAAAAATAATAAAAATCACCCCCCTTTCCCTAGAACTGATATAAAATATAATAAATAGTAAAAATCACAGACACATTAGGTATTGCCGTGTCCCAAAATGCCTGATCTATCAAAATCTAAAAACGGTTATTGATGGCGGTGACCTCCGGAACGGCAAATGGCGCCCAAATGTCCAAAACGCGACTTTTACACCTTTTTAGATGACATAAAAAATGTAATAAAAAATGATCAAAATGTCGCACAGTCCTCAAAACGGTAGCAATGAGAACGTCGGCTCATTTTGCAAAAAATTCCACCTCACACAGCTCCATGCACCAAAGTATGAAAAAGTTATTCGCGTCAGAAGATGGCAAAAAATTTTTTTTCTTTTTTGTACATATTCATTTAATTTTTGAAAATGTATTAAAACGCAATAAAACCTGTATAAATTTGGTATCACCACGATCGTACCGAACCAAAGAATAAAGTAGAGGTGTTATTTGGAGCGCAGAGTGAAAGTCGTAAAAACTGAGCCTACAAAAACATGACGCACATGCAGTTTTTTTAAATTTTTCCACATTTGGAATTTTTTTGCGGCTTCCCACTACATGGCATGGAATAATAAATAACATCATGGGAAAGTAAAATTTGTTACGCACAAAATGAGCCCTCACACAGGTCTGTACACGGAAAAATGAAAAAGTTATGGATTTTTGAAGATGGAGAGCGAGAAATTAGCGAAAATACCCTGCGTCCTTAAGGGGTTAATATTTTTATCACTAACCTCTTAGAAGTTTTAGAAAGTACAATTTCTATATTTGCAGATGATACTTGTCAGGGACGCACTTGTAGGGACAAGTGTGTAAGGGAAAAGTCTGTGGACCCTCTGGACCATCATGGGAGATGATGCTAGCTGCAACCTGGGAACGGAGTCTAAGGGGCACCTGGTCTTCGCCAGAGCCCGCCGCAAAGCAGGATGGACTTGCTGTGGCAGTGTTCCACCTAGTCCCGCGGTGGCAGTCAAGGTGGGATACAGGAGACAGTCAATGCCCGGAAAGACAGCAGGGGTACAATGCTGGAAGAAGCCCTGGAACCTCTCAGCTGGGAAATGGAGCAGGCAGGAGCGTAAGAAAGCTGGCACACAGGAACACCAGGAGCGTATGGGAACGTTGGAGACACGAACACCAGGAGCATATGGGAACGCTGGAGACACAGGAGACACCAGGAGTGTATGGGAACGCCGGAGACACAGGAGACACCAGGAGCGTATGGGAACGCTGGAGACACAGGAGACACCAGGAGCGTATGGGAACGCTGGATGGCTTTCTCTTCCTCAGGAACGGTTTAGGGAAGCCTGGTATGGAAACCATAGGAGATCCTTGGAGAAGATCTGTCGGGAGTGAAGGGAAGTGCCAGATTATAAAGTGGAGCCGGATTCAAATCAGGAGGATGTTGGTCCTTTAAATTTTTAAAGAGATATTATTGGTGGACAGTAAACTCAGTTTCAGTGATCAGAGCCAGGAATCTGCTGCTAAAGCCAATAAAAGGCCACACATGGAATATTGCGTACAGTTTTGGGCACCAGTGTTTAAAAAGGACATAGTAGAGCTGGAACGGATGCAGAGGAGAGCAACCAAGATTATTAGGGGAATAGGGGGACTAGAATACAAGGACAGATTACAAACTTTGGGATTATTTAGTTTAGAAAAAAGACGACTGAGGGGAGACTTCATTATAATGTACAAATACCTGAACGGACCGTACAAGGATCTCTCCAAAGATCTTTTAAACCTAGGCCTGTGGCGAGCAGGGGTTTTGCCTTCTTTTGGATCAACTCAATATAATGTATAGGTTGGACTTAATAATAATAATTCCTTTATTTATATAGCGCCTACAGATTACACAGCGCTGCACAGAACTTGCCAAATTAGTCCCTGTCCCCAATGGGGCTCACAATCTAATTAACCTACCTGTATGTTTTTGGAGTGTGGGAGGAAACCCACGCAAAGACAGAGAGAACATTGAAATTCTTTGCCAATGTTGACCTGGATGGGACTTGAACCCAGGAATTCAGCGCTGCAAGGCTGTAGTGCTAACCACTGAACCACCATGCTGCCCGCTTGATGGACTGAAGCTTACCTCTTACCTCTTTTACTATAATACTAATGTTTATATCTACATATGTATACAGCATGCATTACTGAACATACATACTGTGCATACATTACTGAACATACATGCTGTACATACATTACTGAACATAAACATATTGCACATTTTCACACATTTGTACAAATCACATATGCTATACAGGCAGTCCCCGGGTTACATACAAGATAGGGTCTGGAGGTTTGTTCTTAAGTTGAATTTGTATGTAAGTCGAAACTGTATATTTTATAATGGAAGTTCTAGACAATTTTTTTTCTTTTGCCCCAGTGACAATTGGAGTTTCAAAATTTTTGGTGTAATTGGACCAAGAATTATCAATAAAGCTTCATTACAGACACCTTACAGCTGATCATTGCAGTCTGGGACTGTAGTAAAGCATCCAGAGAGCTTCACCAGAGGTCACAGTGGGCAGAGGGGTCCGTCTGTAACTATGGGTTGTCTGTAAGTCGGGTGTCCTTAAGTAGGGGACCGCCTGTACTACAGATACATGACACATACTCTCAATTTCTTCGTCCCGACAGCTGCCTGGTGTCACATTACATAGCAGGAAGCCGGGGAAAAGGAACATTTGCTCCGTTAGGTCTCCATTGCTGCCACGAACAGCATGGACCTAACAGGCCCCCAGCAGGCGGCTCCAGAGACGACCGGGATGGAGAGGACGGGACTTCTGTTCAGAGGAAAGATCTTTCTGCACAACAGTAAGGTGCGAGTGTCAGGCAGGGGCCCCTGGCTGCCACTTCTCATCTGCCTGTGCTCTATGCTGCACTTTCTTCATGTGTGGGTGCAGCACATGGTGGAGACATGGACCCTTCTCCAATAGTGGGCCTGATCGTAGTTGCACCATCTGTCACTGCGATTGTTACGCCCCTGGGTAGTCATAAGGCTGTAAAAAATTATAGGTCTATCTGTGCAACAGTACATAGGTGTATATGTGTGTGTAAGAATCTATGTAATAAAATTGACATTGAATTTATCTATCTATGAGGTTATCATAGACACATTTGTGTGTTGTACAGCAGTAATACTGAGGAGAGGATGCAGCCTGAGATTCTGTGTCCTGCGTATCTGGGCTGCTAGTTGCAGAGGGAAGCACTCAGCATTATGAGAAGTGAGGGAAGCTTCTCTGGCCTCTGACAATTCCATCAAATTTGTTATATTTTGCAGAGTCATTTTGCATTGCCTTGAATATTAAGTTATTATTAAGTGGTGTAGACAATAATGTGCATACTTGAAAAGACGGCATACAGCTTTGTAAACTGAAAAATTAAAAGGTTAAGAATTTTGGAAGGTAGGGAATAAAGATAAGTAAAGAAAAATATAAAAGGGCTGTGCAGTTCAACAGTTTCATTTGCTAATAACTGTATTAGCATTACACTTGACTAGTGGGGCTACAGACAGAGGTCTGCCACCAAACAGAATGGGCAAGTGTTATGTATCATTTAAAGGCCGGGCAAGGTATATTCTTATATTCAGTCAAGAAAGAGTGATTTGACATTCAGATTAGCTGGTAAATGAGGAATAGATACTTGGTTCATTAGTTGCTATTAGAATTCTACTTACCTGCAATGTCACACAGCTCAGCATCAGAGGCATTGGCCAAAGCTTCCTCTAGTTCTGGTTCTAGAGTTACACTTTCTAAAACAGGATCTACTGGCTTAATTTTGGGAATCCAAGGCTTTCCTAAAAATATAAATTTAATATTATGAAGAGGAAGTAGAAATGTAATACTTATAGTATGGTAAAGCAAATACAACTATACACACACATTTTTGATACTATGGTACAGAAAGCCAACACGCTGTTCATTTCACCATTTGATGCTGGAAGTCCATGGTGGTGGAAGCCACAAGTTAATGGCTATGTCCACTGTGTAGTTGCCAAGCCAAGATACTGTGGATAGTATGGAGGGTTTCATGGGGGCACTAGGTATCTTCCCTGTTCATTTCTAATGTAAAGTCAAAACAATCATACCAATTAATCAAACCAATAATAATGGCAACCCATCAGAGCTCAGCTAATTTTGTTCTCACACTCTTCTGATAAATCTCCCCTATGATAGACTCCTATTTGTTTCTGTGCACCAGTAAGAGGAGCTGATGCTGGCTTTGAATTTTAATCAATTGAATTTTTGCTACAAAAAAATCTAAATGTCACAAAAAAATACATGTTTTTCAAAAAAAAAGTGTCAAACCAGCAGAAGTCACGACAAGTACCAGGATTTTAGGTATACCTAGTATTTTCACTTTTTTTCATTAAAAAAAGTGTGTGAAGGTGAAGAGTAACAAAATTTCTGGCCACTGTATTTTGCATTTTATAGCAATTTTTTTTTACTTGCATGCTTGAAGGCTACATACAAATTAACACTATTCTTTTATCTGTGTGCAGTCTGTTTTTTATCGAGAAGAGAAGGGAATTTGTCCTATAGGGACATTATCACCCATTTGTCACATAAAATTTAACTTTTATTTCTGATTATTAAAAAGGATGGATCAAAGATCATTCAACTATAAGTGAAGTTTTAAAACTAACAGACAGTGGTGCACAGCGAATTAGATATCGGAAATATTGGACATAGCCCCGGTACTCCTGAGGACGCCACGTTCAGTGGCGAAACATGTCGGGGGGGCTAGCCTGCACTTTATAGTTTTAGATTCAGCAGTGTGCAAAAGCTTTTCACAATTCAGCGATAATACAAGTTGTATGTGTGATGGAATGACTGGAGACTAACTATAGGGCAATATATAGGAATCCTCCCTTACTCCCCCTTCCCCTCCTCCCCTTAGCTGGCTGAGGCTATGTAATAGAAATGATGTTGGGCTCTGAATGTGCTGTGCCATAGCTTACAGATAGGAGGCTTGAGGGGCTACACCACAGTTAGGTTACCCAGCTGGGAAATAAATTGATGGTTCGGACGGCTCATACATAGACCTATACCTGATAGAACCTACTATCATTTGCTCTATATGTCCCGAATTCCCGATATCTAATTCGCTGTGCACCACTGTCTGTTAGTTTTAAAACTTCACTTATAGTTGAATGATCTTTGATCCATCCTTTTTAATGATCAGTTAAATTTTATGTGACAAATGGGTGATAATGTCCCTATAGGACAAATTCCCTTCTCTTCTCGATATTGAATATAATACGCACCCAGTCACACTGGTCACAATAGGTAGCTTTATTATCTTTTCTGTCAGTCTGTTTTTTAACTGATGCCACACTAACATTTATTCAATGGACCCATGCATTTGAACGTTATTTTCATGGCTCTATGTGGAGGTGGTAGAAAACACAGAGCAGGTCCTATTGTTGACCATGTTAACGGCATGGCCCTATGCATAGAAGTCTAGGGGAACATGAAAAGTACATATGCCACACAGGTCATCTGTGTGCCATCTCCAATTCAGGATCAGTATCAAGGTAACACAATCATGTGACCTTTCAAGAGGCTTTTGCTTGCCTTCTGTTGTTTTTGCAGATACATGACATCCAGAAGACACAGTGGGGCTAATATACTAAGGATTGTGGATCATATTTTTGTTGGACTGTTCATCTTTTTTGGGATTTGCACAGCTCTGACAGGTATTTAACAGGTGTCTGCGCTGGGATTGTGTCGCATGCAATAATTGGGAGCGTCAGTGAACTCCATCACCGGGTAAGTAAATGTGCCCCATTGACCATTTATGCAGACATACAGCCCAACAACAGATAACGTACCCATGACACACATGCAGAATAAACAGGCCACAGATACATTGCAGCCTGAGAATCATGCATGTGCTTGTTGGAATTTGGTCTCAGAGTTGGTGAGTAGAAAATAAATATGTTCACTTAACTGTCTGTGTCATACATCAGCAGCATTATATATGCTGTTATAAAGTGCATAAAGCAGGAATTTCATACAAAGTTTATTGTTATTAGCAGCTCCTTCCCCTCTTACTGAGCTGCTACTCACTCCTTCTCTTCCAACTAACTATGGTGGTGAGCTGTTTTATGATACTTCTGTGCTATTCTGTCTCAGTTTGTGTAAAAAAATAGTTTTACTATAATTAACTAACTATAAAAATATACATTTTCAAACTTCATGCTCCTTTTTTAGGCAAATGTACATTTTTATATTGATTGCTTAATTTGGCTGATGAGACATGCACTCTGAAAGCTAGCAAACACAATTTTCTGGTCAGCCAAAATAGACATAACTTCTATAAAAATGTTGGCCTTTTTTACACAAAAGTATTCAAAATTATGCTGTGATTTGGCCAAAGTCTCTGGCAGTTCTCTCATTCCCCTCTCCCTTCAGCCGATATCATCTTCTTAAAATCAGAAGTCTTGCGCATTTGTCTCCCGGCATGTGTCATACGCAGTGAGCAGTGAAGGGGGTTTGTGTCCTCCAATGGCTCGCTGTGCATGACTCATGAGACAAGTGTGCAAGACTTGGGATTTGAAGAGGCTGATACCGGCTGCCAAAGACACCCCTTGTGAGTCGCTAAGAATTCTGGCACAGTGCCAGTTAATTTTAAAAACATGATTTTATATGGCTATTTTAAGATAAAAACTGTATGGACAACAATAAGAATAGTGCTGTGGGAACCTCTCATTCGGTTTAATGGTGAAATTCTGATGACTGGTTCCCTTTAAATGTTGTGTGGGAAAACCGGCATGCAGAACTTAATGAAGCAGTGGGTTAAAACCATAAAGTTTTGGCGGCAGACCCCCCAATTAAACCTGCATGAGATCCCTACTGGTAAATTTCTGCCATGTTTACAATTTCCTGCACAGTTCTGTGTTATGCCCTTATTGTAATAAAAATATATTTTATTTCATAAGCTTTAAATACTTAGAATTGTATACATTGTGGTTTCAACAGCAGTTTTTGTGGCTGTAATTTACTTTTGCGCCACAGCCAAAAGTCTCTACTGGCATTTTTCCAAAAAATTCCCTTATAGTTAAAAGGCTTTGCAGTAATTTTGGAAACATTTCAAGTAAGATAACAGCCACAGAGCTTGGATCAACTTTAAGATCCACTTTATTAGGTACACCTGTCCAACTGCTCGTTAACACTTAATTTCTAATCAGCCAATCACATGGCGGCAACTCAGTGCATTTAGGCATGTAGACATGGTCAAGACAATCTCCTGCAGTTCAAACCGAGCATCAGTATGGGGAAGAAAGGTGATTTGAGTGCCTTTGAACGTGGCATGGTTGTTGGTGCCAGAAGGGCTGGTCTGAGTATTTCAGAAACTGCTGATCTACTGGGATTTTCACGCACAACCATCTCTAGGGTTTACAGAGAATGGTCCGAAAAAGAAAAAACATCCAGTGAGCGGCAGTTCTGTGGGCGGAAATGCCTTGTTGATGCCAGAGGTCAGAGGAGAATGGGCAGACTTTTCACGCACAACCATCTCTAGGGTTTACAGAGAATGGTCCGAAAAAAACAGTGAGCGGCAGTTCTGTGGGTGGAAATGCCTTGTTGATGCCAGAGGTCAGAGTTGAATGGGCAGACTGGTTGGAGCAACAGTGACTCAAATCGCCACCCGTTACAACCAAGGTAGGCAGAAGAGTATCTCTGAAAGCACAGTACGTCGAACTTTGAGGCAGATGGGCTACAGCAGCAGAAGAAAACTGAGGCTACAATTTGCACAAGCTCATCAAAATTGGACAGTAGAAGATTGGAAAAATGTTGCCTGGTCTGATGAGTCTCGATTTCTGCTGCGACATTCGGATGGAGCAGGATAATGCGCCATGTCATAAAGCTGGAATCATCTCAGACTGGCTTCTTAAACATGACAATGAGTTCACTGTACTCAAATGGCCTCCACAGTCACCAGATCTCAATCCAATAAAGCATCTTTGGGAAGTTGGTGGAACGGGTGATTCGCATCATGGATGTGCAGCCGACAAATCTGCGGCAACTGTGTGTATAAAAATTGAACATGCATTTTCTTTGTGCACTTTTGTGTCTTGCATGAAGATTATATTTACAGATGTTGCATTGAAATTAAAGGCTATGGTCACATGTTACGTTCCTGGAATTTTTTGTTAGACAAAAAGAAAACAAACGAAAGAACCTGCAAGTTCAGGTGAATAATTTTGAGAAAGTGAACTGTCTAATGGAAATAACAACTTGCACGTGTTTAAGCACTTACATATCTGCCCCTGTAATGTCTCTTAAATTATGCCGCTAACTCCTCCATCACCTTATAAAAGTAATCTATGCAAAGTGACAAGTAATGAGCTTAGTTATAAGAATCCTTTAGTGGATTTGCATCCCAGATATGTTGTTACATATACAGGACAGATCATGTTCCATCAACAGTATTTCACACTTACATGGCAAGCAAGAGGTCACACTTAAGCACATCCAAGTCAAAATGTCAAAGACCTGTTTACATAAGAGAAGAATGCAGGCCACTATAACTTCCTCTCCGCAGCATTCACTATATGTCTTCATCTGTAAACATATATTGTGAACATAAAATAGAACCTATCATCAGGAAGGTTATTTTTACATGATGACAGGGCGTGTTGATTTAGAAAATGCCTTTGTTGTGCCTCTGAATAATTCCAGTGCTTTTTAATTGTCTTTTTAACATTACCTGCTCCCTGCCAGATGTGTGTGGCGAGTCCTGGGGGAAGGGTAGTTCCTTCCCCCAGGAAGGTAGATTTGCTTGTGACAACTACTTTTTCCATATGAACTGCCCCTGCCCTTCCCTGGAGACAACAAATGTTAAAGAAACTATTAAAAATCAGTGGAATGTTTCAGATGCACCACATTTACTATTTTCACTTTTATGATGATGTATCATTTAACATTGCTGTGTCTGGCATTGGTGGATATGCCCACTTCTATGGAAAAGCTTTTGTGTGACAGTTTTAAGGGACTTTTTGTGAGACTTTTGGATTTGGCTAAGACCATATAGAAGTTGTCTTTATTGATAATGAGGTATAGATTTCGAGATTACAGCTAATAAAACACCCCAAAACCATAATGACGCTGCTACAACTAAGAATGCTTTGTATGTGCATATTTTTTACCAAATTTTATTAGCAAAGCATCAGGAGTCACATAGATTATATGTTTTGCCTAAATTTGTTACCTATTAAAGTGGTTTAAATCACATATACAATCGATTTACTGCAGTGATCTCCAAACAGTGGTACATAAACCTTTTACTATACTTAAACCATATACAATTACTTTTATCACATCTGAGCCTCAAACACACTAGCTCATAAGTGACTATAACTGTGAATGCTGTACTGACGTGCTCTGTAAACATTCTTCCAACATTTCAAGTTATGTAAAAACTTTGAATGATTTGTGGGGTGACTAATGTCCCTTTTATTTTTGGAGCATATATACACAAGAGCTCTTACTGTTCTGGTACTATAATTCTTAATAAGGCTTGAAGTATTGTATTTAATCATCAGGAATTGTCCCCAGTGGTAACACAGATACTAGTGACAAATTAGAAGCAAACCAAGAAAGTTGGTTAGTATGGTGGTGCTCCCACAACAAATATGTAATCCAAATCATTTTGTTTCTACCTCAGCAAATCACTGGCCCCAGCAGTCATGTGAATGATATAGGTGTTGAGGTATGTGGTGCCACAGGAGCAGCAGGGATATGACTGTGATTTTATGTGAGTGATTTTATTTCATTCCTTTGCCAGGCAATTTTCTTCAAACCTCCCTTCTCCATTTAATAAAAGTAATCTGTTCAGGCCATTGCATTGCAGAGAATCTCTAATTTCTCTACGCAACAATGAGTCAAAGAGTACATGTAATAATGTACAGTATGTTTATAGGCACATTGTATCCTTTAATTTGATACTATTAAAATAACCTATATACATTTAATGAACACCCAGACATCAATTTTACAACTGTTATTGAATGAAAAAAAGTAATTTTAAAAAATATACTGTACATTTTCTACATGATACTGCTGTGTGGGTGATAAGTAGTCTGTGTGTATGTAATATTGTATACTCATCTCTATTTGTGCTACTTGTACATGATTCCTCTTTTCTATTCCTTCCTATATAACGTGAAATAGAGTTCCCCGATCTACTTGGATTTTTTTTATACACATGGCAGAACAATAGTATAGAAGTCAGATAGCCAATATCCATTGGGTTGTTCCATTGATGTTTAAATGTTCCAAAAATGTCATACTTAAAGTGTAACCGTCATTCTGAGCAAAAAAAAAACTAAAATACATAATTCTGCTCCACCTGTCCCTGGGAATAATTCCTCAAAGTATTTTGCATCTTGGTCCTCATTTAGTACCTCTTTTGTCCCATAGCAATCATGGTTTCCAGCTCTTAAAAAATCTACAATCAGCAAGATGGAGGGGCGGGACTTCCTCCTGTCACCTCATCACAAGTGCCTACTGCTGACCAATCTATCTATCAGCCCATATCTATCTATCTATCTATCTATCTATCTATCTATCTATCTATCTATCTATCTATCTATCTATCTATCTACTTAAAGAAAGTCCAAGCAGCACATATAAAAAGTGCTTAAAATTACCTGCCCTACAACATATCAAAAGTTTTTTGAAATGACGGTTACACTTTAACTTTTGTAGTCCAATACCTTTCATTTTGGACAGTGCAATCCATTGTCAAATTGTGGATCAGTGTGAATTTTTGAACTTGCTTAGAAACCAAGCTTGTCTACACTAACACTAGTGACTGCAGAGAATGGCACAATGTTGGGAAGTAAGAGTTCTCCTTAGGGAGATTTCCAATTAAGGCCACCATGTAATGTGGAGTCTTATAGCCATGGATGCTCCACCAGGGGATTCTGGGAAAATATGCAAAGTTTTCCAGGATGGAATAACGAAAACCATGCACAAGAAAGATGGCTACAGTAAGATGGCAGCAATCTGGGTACCCCACAATTTCCTGCTCTCTGGTACTTTTTGTGACATTGGAAATGCTGCCCAACCAATAAGTAGCTGAGGTTATCCATCACTACAGCCAATAGCTGACTGTGCATATGCAATGAGTGTGTAAAGGAACGGGAAAGAAGAGAATGGTGGTGCACCTAAGCAGCACAAGAATAAGACCACTGGGGGATCAGTGTAGTCATCTAGAGATCTAGCACCAAAATTTACAATTAAATGTGAAAAAAGAGTTAGCACCTGCTTTTTTCACAGATGGAAAGCCACAGCTTCATTCATACCATATTGTTGTTGTTGTAAAAAAAAGATGTGTCATATATTACTGTATATACTCGAATATAAGCAGACCTACGTATAAGCTGAGTTTGGGGTTTCAGCACATTTTTTTGGGCTGAAAAACTAGGCTTATATTCGAGTATATATGGTATATCCAACTTCTAAGATGCCAGCAAGAGCTGGACGTAAGCACAGAGATTACGCTTGTGCCAGTAAATATAGCGATTTTAATGGAAAATACTTGTCATGATGGCATTAACATTCCAACGTCAGTAAGAATGACTAAGATGATCCGGCAAATTCATTGCTAAAAAAAAAAGTCAAATTACAAAAGCAGGCAACAAGTCACTGATACAGAAATATCTTCTATCCTAATAATTAACAACTTAAATGACTCTTCACAGATTGGACTAGGTACTATGCTACCTGAGAGGGTAACAAATTCTATAGCACAAAGCTCCTAACAGTGAGTCATGTAATAAGTGATTATTATATTACAGGCAGTCCCTGGGTTACGTACAAGATAGGGTCTGGAGGTTTGTTCTTAAGTTGAATTTGTATGTAAGTCGAAACTGTATATTTTATAATTGTAGATCAAGATTAAAAAAAAATTGGCCCCAGTGACAATTGGAGTTTAAACCTTTTTTGCTGTAGTGGGACCAAGGATTATCAATAAAGCTTCATTACAGACACCTTACAGCTGATCATTGCAGCCTGGGGCTATAGTAAAGCATTCAGAAGCTTCACCAGAGGTCAGAGGGGTCTGTCTGTAACTATGGGTTGTCTGTAAGTCGGGTGTCCTTAAGTAGGGGACCGCCTGTATATTATTATATTATATTAGTATACAATAATATAATGATGCAAAATCTGCATGACAGAGATATTTTTAAACAACAGTGTTATATACTCGAGTCTTGAAATCACCTTGATATCAAGCAGAATTAGACATAAATTAGGCACATGGTTGCGGAAGCCTGTGTGGCTTTTTAGAAATCTAGCTGCATAGATTTCAATGATCAAATTCACCAAAACTAGAGTGCATAATTATTAAATTCTGGCAATGAACTATTGGTAAAAAGTGACTGGGGAAAGAACAAAGGGTCATTCCACTGAATCTATTTATAATCACACATGCACAAATACCACTATGCTATAGCAATGCTAGTGATAGATTTCTGTTATTTCTAAGTATGCTACATAATATCACATTTTGCACTTGACTTTAAGTTCTGTGGGCCACAGTTATTAAAGCATTTGCACCAATTTTCTGTCACTTGTGGTCGGCAAGACAGAAAAAATGTGCACCTAAAGGGGCGCGTTAGTGTGTTTGCGCCACATTTATTACTGACGTATGCCAAAAATCTGTCTGTGCCACATTTCTGCAGCAGGAACAAAATGCATCAAAGAAAGATAGTGCATCCTTCTCCAGCAACGACAGATTATTGGAGACCGTGCACCAGTTTTGATGAATATGGCACACTCTGCACAACAAAAGTACCCAAAAGTAAATATACGCAAAGTTGACCTTATCTATTAGTAAGGCATTAGTAAGTTCCTTGTTATCAGCCATTAAAATAAATGAAATGTCTAACCCAAAACATTCACAAACAGGATAAATATAAACCTTTCCTCAATGATATAAAAGCAGCAGGGTTCTGGGCTCTTAATGCTGTGCCCCCGATGCCAGATCCACAAAGGAGCATGCACTGTAAATAGTGAACACCTCCTTCATCAAACCATAGATCTTGTGAATCTTCATAGTTCCCGTTATATATTAGCAGTCTGTTTGTTGTATGACATGTGTGACTGTAGTTAAATCTTTGTGCAGTACTAACCTGAACTATTAGGTGCTGTATCCCAGGATAGGACAACAATGTCACCCGGTTGTGTCTACCCCAAAAATATAGTTAAAAAAAAAGATTTTCCAGCTATACTTAAATATATGATAGCAACTACGTATCAAAAGTCACAATGTATCATCTTTTTTGCATGTGGCATATTGATACAATAACCTCACGTAATTTTCTAAGTAGTAGTTTCTACAAAAAATTCTTCTCACCTGATACCCTGGTACAGTGCAGGGTGCCAGTGGTTGACACAGTGAAGGTTTGGCTGCACAGGCAGCAGTCATAGGAATAGTGATGGAGCTCTGAGTCCGGGACAAGTGTGCATTGTCTCCATCCCTATGGATCACTGTCTTAAGCTATTTATAGACAGCAGTCCCCCCGTTGGTGACAAACGAATATTTTGCCCAGATATGGTCCTGGCTCAGCAAAGAACATTGAATGCAGATAACAATATACAGCATCAGAAGAGAAAGTTTTTCTTACTCAGTATAAGTGCTGCGGAGAAGGAGAAAACAGTGCACTGACTTGTCCTTGAAGGAGACTCGTGAGGTGCTGCTGCTGGGGTGAGGTGCAGAGGACTCAGCTGCTGAGGGTGGATCCAGGCTTCTGAGGACACTGTCACTCATGTGTGACGTCACCCAGCTGTGTGGTAAATCTCTGGAGCTGCAGCATCACTGAGCTACTATTAATTATGTATATCGTGAGTCATATGTGAGAGAAGAAATCATACTGAGAAGTATATGAGAAGTTTTTGTACATGATGGTTCCGGTGGAAAGTATATTGAATGGGCTTCTTGTAAGCTACTGCAAAACTCGGGTACCTCAAAATACACACCTCAGCTGCCGCACAATGTAGTAATGCACATCTCAACTAATGCGGAACATCATAATACACACCTTCACTGCAGCAGAACCTCATAATACTGCTGGAAAGGCTTATTATACAAACCTCAGCTGCTGCACAATGTACTAATACACACATCAAGTAAAGCAGAACATCATAATACAAGCCTCAGCTATTGAAGAGCTCCAAGGTTCTGAAGAACCTCATAATACACACCTCAACTGTTGCCAAACCTTATTACCAAACATTATTATCACCACAGCCCCCCTAGAACTCCATAACAAATATGAACTGCTGAACAATACAGACCATCCTTCTGTGGAGACTTTAATACATACCTCAGCTGCTGTAAAATGTAATAGTGAACATCTCTCTCTCTTGCTGATTCAGAACATCTTACACACCTCAGAAGCTGCAGAACCTCATCATAACTCAACTGGTGGATAAACCTAAATATACAAACCTCAGCTCACACAACACCTCATACACACCTCAGCTCTTATAGAACATCATTATACACATCAGCTGCAGCAGACCTGCACAGAACACAGTATATTGCGACATAACCTTAGGGGGAGCTTACAGGGAAAGTGGTGGAGCAGAGTAGTAACTAGGAGAGGCTGACTTCTGCATCGCTTCCCTTTCCATGAAAAATATATAAATATGTGTACACCACACATTTGCAATCACACACATTTATACAATCACATATACACACATTTAAATATGTATATACAAACTCAAAGTTATACACTTATACATACACATTTATATGCTTTTAAACACATACATATAATAATATTTATTTATATAGCGCCATCATATTCTGTAGCGCTTTACAAATCAGAGGGTACTTATACAAATATAATTAGACATTACAGAGTAAAAACAGTCATATGGAACAATAGGCACTTCTCACAAGAGCTTACAGTTTATGAGACCTTTGGAGACTTTAGTAAGAGCAGTTTCAGTAGAGTGCATAGAGCAGAAACCAGATTGTAGGGGATCAAGGAGTGAGTTAGCTGAGAGATAGCGGGTAAGTCGAGAATAGACCAGACATTCCAGGAGTTTGGAGTTGAAAGGGAGATTGGAGACTGGTCGGTAGTTAGCAGCACTAGATATACACTCATACGCACATATTTATGCATATATATATAGGATGTAGAGAAAACGGGCAGCACTCCAGAAATAGGTGAAAAAGCGGTTTGTCTTTTATTCCATAGTGAGTAACAGTAACAGCGACGTTTCGGCCCTGTAAGAGCCTTTTTCAAGCTGTATAAACAGTGAGCATGGTGGATATATATACAAACAGCAAGTGATCACATGACGTGTCAGTCCACGCCCACCATGTTTACATAATTGTGACAAAATACAAAAAATACATATAATAGACAATAAACATAGTGTACAAAAATAGTTCATATAGTATACATATATATAGTGTTAAAATATTACTTGTGTGGACATCCCCATGGTTAGTGACACAGGTTGTATTACTAATAATACATACACATGTATTATTACATGTGTATGTATTTTTTGTATTTTGTCACAATTATGTAAACATGGTGGGCGTGGACTGACACTTCATGTGATCACTTGCTGTTTGTATATATATCCACCATGCTCACTGTTTATACGGCTTGAAAAAGGCTCTTACAGGGCCGAAACGTCGCTGTTACTGTTACTCACTATGGAATAAAAGACAAACCGCTTTTTCACCTATTTCTGGAGTGCTGCCCGTTTTCTCTATATCCTAACTAGAGGACTTATGGCCCAGTCCTAAGGTGCCTGCACCCAACTTCACATACGAGGTTTGTGCCGCTTGGACTTTCTTTTTGCATATATATATATATATATATATATATATATATATATACACACATACACCATAAACACACAGAACACATCCATTTATACACAAATACAGTATATATACATACATAAAGTACACACATATCATCATACATTATATATACATACAACTATAGTATATATACATCATGCACTTAGACATGTACTAAATACAATCCATATACACACATACATACAGTATAAACATACCATAAACATGCATGTACTTCATATACATACTTATACACACATACATACAGTACATTGAACTTATACACACATATACACACATGCAGAATTTACATACACACAGATTTATCATTGGTCCTATGTAGCTTCTTGAGGTATAATTGTTGCAAACATCGTTTTTGCGTTTTTTTAGCAAGAAAAAACGCAACTCTAAAGAATTTTCAAAGGAACGCAAATTTAATCGCAAAACTACACCACGTAGGAGGTGGTGTATGTGGGTCCATTGCTACTACAGGGGGAAGATTTATCTTAATTTATTTTGGGTGGGTTTGGGTTTTTTTTTTTCCGTTTTTTTTCTTGCACATGTTTACTTAATTTTTTTGGTGCTGTTGTTTTTCTGCCGCAAGCTTGGTTTTCTCCTTTGCACTGTATCTATCTTCCTGTCTGTTTTTTTCCTTGTTTTTGGACGATTTATTTTCAGCATTTTTTTTTAACTTGGGCTTATGCTTGCGCTAAAATACACCTACTCTAAGCAGGCTTACAGAGCAAGGCTAACACTATGTAGAAATGAAACCGGCACTACCCCCTCTCGTATCAAACCATTGGGATGGTATATGCAGGAAGCATCAGTTATGTGCGTTTGTACCTCTGGGGTGCTCGGCACGAGCGTAGATCCAGGTCGCTGTGAAAGCAGTCGCAGAGAAGAAGGCGCGGCACTCTCCAGTGTGGTACATCAAAATTTTCTTTATTCGGTGCAGGTACAGGACGCCGACATGCGGCAAGGCAACGGGCCGTTTTGCGATATGAAGCGCTTTCTCAAGCCTCTGACGTCACTTCCTCAGGGCGTGCTGTATTTATGCACGGCCCGGGGGAGGTTGCCATGGCAATTGACAACAAGGTTACAATGCGTGAACCAATGTGTCTGGATACACATAAACTATAAAAATACCCAGACTATAAGTGACAATTAAAAAAGATATTAGTACAAAAGAGGGGAATCTTATAAAGCAATACAGTTATAGGAGAAGAAACATAAAAAACAATGGCGGAACTAGTTCGTCAGTTGTCACAACAATAATAGGTTTAAGACATTACAAGAACACACTAAGATCGTTGCGGTCATTTAACCCTAATACACCTAATGCATTACATTTAAGGATCCATTTGGCTTCACGCCGTAGTAGAACCTTCTGACGATCCCCCCCCCCCCCCCGGGGTTTACCTGTACCCTTTCAATACCGGAGAAGTGTAAGGGGGAGGGGTCATTCGCATGGTGTTTCCTAATGTTTTCTATAAGTCTGGGACATCCATTCCCTGATGATATAGAGTTCAGATGTTCTCTGACTCTGATGAAGAGACTTCTAATTGTTTTACCAATGTAAAACCTGCTACACGAGCAAAAGAGAACATAAACCACAAAGGAGGTTCTACACGTGATGAAATCTCTGACGTCTATTTGTATACCCCCTAGTTGTAGGGTCTTGGCTTGCATGTTAAGTCTGCAGAAATTGCAGTGCAGAGCAAGGCTGACTGTCCACGGCCAGTAATTCTAACTGCATGTTGTTTTTGTTTGGATAATGCTGTGTCGCTAGGGGTGTGTAGGACAAGTCCGGAGACCTGTGCACACATTGGGGCACATTTACTAAGAACAGTTCAGTGCGTACTATGTGCAGTTTGTCTGTGTAGTGTGCAGGAGGGCCCTAGATTCAGGATTTCTGGCGCACATTCTGCATAAATCTTTGGGCAGCTGGCTGGCCATGTTGTTGTGAAGTGCTTCTGTGTTTTTCATCCCCTGTCTTTGAAATCTTCCGATGCCTTGTGATGTGATCAGCTATGTGTGCACAGGAAATACCTCAAAACATAAAATTGAGCAAAAACGTTAAAATTAAGCAAAAAAAATCTTCTCGTCTGTTGTTTTTCTATGTGTTTGTCTGATTTATTTTCAGCGTTTTTTTAAACTTGCGCTTATGCTGGCGCTAAAATACACCTACTCTAAGTAGCTTATAGAGCGTTTTTGTTGCAATAAAATTTTCTTTTTGTTAATAATAGTGTGTTTTTTCTTCGCACTCTTCATTGTTTGCCATGGCAGTGGTGCTGTCTAGTTGACGGCGCTCATTACTAAAGGCTGGCTTTAGTGTTTGCCTTTTTTGGGGGGAAATTCACACTAATGCCAATACTATTACCCCGGTACCCACCCCCATAAGGGTGCAGGGAAGAGCCAGATACAAACCAGTACCTGACTGTCTATAGATGGTCAGGTAGTAGCGGGGCTTCAGGCTGTTATTGTTGCGCTGGAATAGCCCCCTAACAGTGGGCTATCCCAGCTCAGTAATGGCAGACTGCTGCTTCATTTTTGTATCTGGCTGATTTGGAAAATAGGGGGGGAATCCAACCTTGGGGCGGTCCGAGGCGTGGCTTCTGCTCCGGACCGCCACTCCCACGCCATAGACCAGCAGTGACAGTCAGGCTTCCCGCCTCCTAGTCCCGCCCCCTCATGAATACGCCAAACCCCAGTGTATGGCCCTGCAGTGTCTGCTAGCTTTATCGGAGGGTTCATCACTGTAGGGTTCAGAATTCTAAAGGTATGTTTGGTTCATAATGTATGAAATCAAATGGTACATTGTCATTAAAGAAGAGCAGATCCTGCCAGAGGGGGCACACACCAGCATGTCAGTGTGCTTGGTTTACAATCCTTGCAATCCAATATATTACGGACTGACTGTCTCTCCTGCATAATTTAATGCTTTATGCTGCCAGTTGCACTCTGTCAGCAGCCTGCATATTGGTGGTTTAAAAATCGCAGTCTGATCTGTGTGGGATTTTTACCTCAGGGTTTAAATTTTTTATATTTGCCTTTTTCCTGCCTTCTTCAGGTTCAATTGTCTCAAACTTCCTGAAATTTAACATTTATTCTCAATTTTAGGTACTGAGGTATCTGCGAATTTTCTGTGCAAAAACATTGCAAAAAGGCATAAATTAAGCAGATGTTAAACATAGGTGCGACTGGTGCAGTCTATTCGCATAGAGCACACACAGCTGATACTCGCATTGGAAGGCATTTAACACTGCACATACACCGGACTATAAATCAGACTGGTGGAAACCTGCCAGTCTAGCACATCTGCGCTAAATCCTACCTAATAGTAAATCTCCACCATACAGTATATAAACAAACACAAAAAGCATTTTCACACATACAGCATACACACTAGGACAAAATAGGTGGTACTCTCGTTTAATGAAAGAAAAATTCACAATGGTCACAGAAATAACTTGAATCTGACAAAAGTAAAAATAAATTACATTTGTATAAAAACGAACAAATGAAAGGCAGACCTTGCTTTTCGTGACTATGAACAGAATAAAAAAAATAAATAAAACTCATGAAACAGACCTGGACAGAACTGACGATACCTGTGAAAAAAATGTGAGCAAAGGGACATGTGAAATCTGCGTCCACAAGTTTCTACAGTCTTGTAATCAGTCAGTGTCCTGTATATAGGGCTACAGCTACTCACTGTGCTACTTGGTGACATGGTATGTACCACACTCAACATGGACAAGAAGAAGCAAAGGAAGGAGTTGTCTCAGAAGCTTAGAAAAAATTACAGGCAAACATTTTAAAGGTAGAGCAGCTTGATGTTCCTGTGACTACTATTGCACATATTGTTCCGAAATTTCATATACGTAGGAAGAAAATTGATGACAAATCAAAGAGACAAATGATATTAATGTTAACAAAAGAACCCAGAAAAACTTTTAAAAAGATTAAAGGTGAACTTCAAGCTCAAGGAACATCAGTGTCGGATTGCACCATCCGTCGTTGCTTGAGCCAAAGTGGACTTTATAGGATACAACCAAGGAGGACACCATTGCTGAAAACAAATCATAAAAAGCGAGACTGGAATTTGCAAAACTAAATGTTGACAAGCCACAAAGCGTGTCCAGGGGATTCATTGACCCCGAGCCCAGACAATGGGTTGGATCTTGCAACAGGATAATGACCCAAAATACACAGCCACAGCTAAAAACACGCAATAAAGAGGAAAACATTGGACCAGGGGCGGCGCAAGGGTGACAGAGGGACCCTTTGCAGTGAACTCATGGGGCGGCATTAAAGATTCAGAAACTAAGTCAACTGTTCCTTAAAATATTCCCTATCATACCACACAGCCACACATATCTTATATACAGTCCCCTTATGGGTTATATTATATACAGCCCCCTCATGGTTATTCTATATAAAGCCCCCCTCACCACCTATGGATTCATTAGATACAGCCCAGATCTATTTTATATTATTATTACTTGTTTTTAATATATAAAATTAATTTGCTGTCTAAATATGCATTGTATTTTGGCAATGGTAACTGAACAGCCAAGCAACTATGTATTTCTTCAATCATTTATTCATAATATTATCTAGATGCTCATATAAATAACAAAGTATTACTAAATCTGTGTTTTGGACGGAATCTGGATTCAATGAGCTTGTACTTTTCAGATACCTTTACATGCGGTTTGCATGCAGTTATTTATAAATGGATAATTATTGCTCACCTGTTAATCCAGTGTTCACACATCTCTGCTGTAGAGAAGAAACAGAGACATATGGAGGCAGCAGGAGCTGATCCCGCTTCCTGCTCCTGGTCCCGAAGCCCCTCTAGTCTGTCGGGACTGGGAACGAGATGGTACGACAGCATCGAAAAACTGGGACTGTCCTGGCAAATTTTGGGTGGCTGGAGTGTGGCAGGTTGGGTGTCCTGTCCCCCTTCAGGCAAACTAGCAGCTGCTTCGGCTGCTACCCCTGTAATTTTAAATTTCAACATGCTTAGCCAATTACAGGGGTAGACTAAGGGAAAGAACTACAACTGCCAGCATGCCCAAGCTATTATCCAAGGATTTATTAGATAGGAAAAAAAGCCTAAATCCCTAACATGTCCCAGGCTACAAGTTCTTATGCTATTATAGAAAAAGATACAGAATTTATCACCTTTTCTACTATTATACTATTCATCAGTACAGGTTTTCATATCTCCTGATGTACCACATGGGGACCCAGTGAAACTGTTCCATTAGTCAGATTGAGTAATACATCCTCTGAATAACATCTTTGAAAATTAAAGGAAACCTACCACTTGAAGGAAATACCGAGCACCAGCTCAGGGTGAGCTGGTGCCGGATCTTATTTTTGTTAGTGTTTTAAACCGCTGTATTCCGGTTTAAAACACTTTTTCAACTTTATAGCCGAAGCTGCTTCGGCGCACGGAGGTACGCGCTCGGCGCACCATGCGCGCGGCTCTCCTTCACTTCCTATGTAGCTGGTGATCGGTATTTCCATCTTACACCTACCACTTCAAGTGGTAGGTTTCCTTTAAGAAAGATAGGATCTTTTGACTAGACTGTTGTTACAGTGACTACATGATGCCATCTTGTGGAAATGTAATAGAATTGTTTATTGTAAAGACAATAGTACTGGTATGTACAATGAATAATAGCGCCATATCTAGCGACACACTTTGGTAAAAATGGGACACACAAGTTAGAGTATGACCATTTGAATAATGGGTCATGGCCGCATCCAGTGCTGGCGGTGCCATGAAATGGGCCATATTGCTGCCAACTGTCCACTGTCAGTGGAGCCAATGGACTGCAACCAGACCCGGCGAGTGTCACTGTTTGCCCGGCCAGTTCTGGCGGCTGAGTCGGTCACGGATGCAGAACCCCAAGTATGCATGGTCACAATCGGTGGTCACCCAAGTATGCATGGTCACAATCGGTGGTCACACAGTGGAAGCCTTTGTTAGACTCAGGGAGTCTGGTCACCCTGGTGCGGGGAACTTTGGTTAATCCTGGACTATACAGTGGGCGGAGAGTGGGAGTGTTGTGTATACATAGTGGGAGTGTTGTGTATACATGGGGACACTCGCGAATATCCCACTGCTGTCATCAACCTACATACCCCTGGTGGTACTATTACCCATGAAGTGGGGGTGGTGGGGACCCTGTTTCATGAGGCTATTATCGGCAGAGACTTACCGGTGTTTTGGGACCTCTGGAGACGAAGACCCACCTCAGGTGCTGTTGCAGATAATGGACGTCAGGTATGTTCGGCCTTGGCCCCTGAACCCTTTGAGGCTGATGTACCCACACCAGCAGTAGGGGTGACCCCATGTGATGAATTCTCGTACTCCCCTTTGGGCTACATGGGGCTCCCGCCACATTCCAGAGGTTAATGGATCTCGTGCTAAAACCTCACCGGAGTTATGCCTCGGCCTACTTAGATGACATCATAGTCTATAGTAGCGACTGGGAGAGTCATCTAGCCAAAGTACAAGCAGTGGTAGACTCCCTGAGGGCAGCAGGGCTGACAGCGAACCCCCAAAAGTGTGCACTGGGTCTGGAAGAGGCCCGTTACCTGGGTTACCGTATTGGGCGAGGGGTCATCAAACCCCAAGTAAATAAAGTAGAGGCGATCCAGCAATGGCCACGGCCTTTGAGCAAGAAGCAAGTGAGGGCTTTTCTGGGCATAGTGGGATATTATCGCCGATTTATCCCCGATTTTGCGACAATAGCGGCACCCCTGACTGACCTGACTAAGGGTAGCAGGGCGGTCATGGTAAAGTGGAGTGAAGAGGCTGAGGGGGCGTTTCAGCGACTTAAGACGGTTTTGTGTGAGGGACCGATACTGATCACCCCTAACTTCACCAAGACCTTTATTGTGCAGACTGACGCTTCTGACGTGGGCTTGGGGGCTGTCCTGTCCCAAGTAGTGGAGGGTGAGGAACATCCTGTGATATTCCTGAGCCGCAAGCTCACACCTCCTGAAAAGAACTATAGTATAGTTGAGAGGGAGTGCTTAGCGATCAAATGGGCTCTGGAATCCCTGAGGTATTATCTGGTAGGGCGGCAGTTTACACTAGTGACTGATCACTCTCCCCTAACCTGGATGAGTCAGGCCAAGGAGAGGAACGCCAGGGTCACAAGGTGGTTCCTAATGCTCCAGAATTTTAAATTCACGGTGGAACATCGAGCAGGAAAGGAACACCCTAATTAGCCTGGATAAAATGACTCAGCAGAGTTGAGTGTGTTGTCTCTCTGTGGAAGGAGGCTGAGAGGAAACAGCTCTGACCTGTGTGTCTGGAGCAGCCACGTGATCTTTGTTTAGAAAATTACCTGCCCTACACATATCAAAAGTTTTTTGAAATGACGGTTCACTTTTTTTTAAACTTTTGTACGTCAATACCTTTCATTTTGGACAGTTGCAACATTGTCAAATGTGGATCAGTTGTGAATTTTGAACTTGCTTAGAACAAGCGTGTTACAATAACATATTGACCTGCAGAAATGGCCACAATGTTGGGAAGTAAGAGTTCTCATAGGGAGATTTCAATTAAGGCGCCCCCATGTAATGTGGAGTCTCTTAGCCATGGATCGCCAACCAGGGATTCTGGGAAAATATCCAAAGTTTTCCGGATGTAACGAACAACCATGCACCAGAAAGATTGCTACAGTAGATGCAGCAATCTGGGTTACCCACCCACAATTGTCCTCTCTCCTTGGTACTTTTTGTGACATTGAAATGCGCCCCAACCAGAAGTACTTGAGTTATCCATACTACAGCACATAGCGATGTGCATAGCAAGTTCTGTGTAAGGGAACGAAAGAAGAGATGGTGGCTGCACCTAGCCAGCACAGGAATAAGACCACTGGGGGATTCAAGTGTAATCATCTGAGAGATCTAGCAGCCAAAAATTTACAATAATGTGTGAAAAAAGAGACTTAGCACCTGCTTTTTTCACAGATGGAAAGCCACAGCTTCATTCATACCATATGTGTTGTTTGTAAAAAAAAATGATGTGTCATATATTACTGCTATATACGCGAATTAAGCAGACTACGTATAAGCTGATTTGGGGGTTATCAGCACATTTTTTTGGGCTAAAACTAGGCTTTTATTAGGTTATATAGCATTATCCAACTTCTAAGAAATGCCACAAGAGCGGCTTGCGTTAAGCACAGAGATACGCTTGTGCCAGTAAATATGCGATTTAATGGAAAATACTGTACGATGATGGCATGTAACTTCCAACTCTAAAGATGACTAAGATGATCCGGCAAAGTCTATTGGCTAAAAAAAAAGTCAAATTCAAAAGCAGCCACAAGTTCACGGATTCCAGAATAATCTTCTATCCTAATAATTACAACTTAAAGTGACTCTTCACAGTTGGATAGGTACTATGCTACCTGAAGAGGGGGTACACAAATTCTATAGCACAAAGCTCCTAACAGTGAGTAATGATAAAAGTGATTATTATATTCGTGCAGTCCCTGGTTACGTACAAGAGGGTCTGGGAGGTTGTGTTTTAAGTTGTTTTTTAAGTCGAAACTGTAATTTGTATAATTGGTATCAAATTACAAAAAAATGGCCCCAGTGACAATGGAGTTAAAACCTTTTTTTTGGGCTTAGTGGACCAAGGATTAATCAATAAGCTTAATTACAGACACCCTTCAGCTGATCATGCAGACTGGGGCTTATAGTAAAAGCATTCAGAAGCTTCACCAGAGGTCAGATGGGTCCTGTCTGTAAATATGGGGTGTCTGTAAGTCGGGTTCCTTAGTAGGGACCGCCTGTAGTATATATATATATTAGTCACAATACATATATATAATGATGCAAATCTGCTGCACAAGATAGTTTGAACAACAGTGTTTATATACTCGAGTCTTGAAATCACCTGGATATCAACCGAATTAGACATAATTAGGGCAACATGTGCGGAAGCCTGTGTGGCTTTTTAAGAAATCTAGCTGCATAGATTTTCATGATCAAATTCACCAAATCTAAGTGCATAATTATTAAAGTTGCTGGCAAGACTATTGGTGAAAAGTGATGGGAGAACCATAGGCATTAATGAATCTATTATAATGTCAACATGCACAATAACACGATGCTATACAATACTAGTGATCGATTCTGGTTATTTCTAAGTATGCTAAGTAATATTGCATTTTTGCACTTAACTTAAGTTTCTGTGGGCCACCAGTTTATTAAAGCATTGTGGCACCAAATTTTCTGTCACTGTGGTCGGCAAGACAAAAAAATTTGACCTAAAGGGCGCGTTATCGGGTTTGCTCGCCACACTTGATTACTGACGTATGCCAAAAAATCTTTCGTGGCACACTTCCTGCAGCAGGAACAAAATGCATCAAAGAAAGACAGTGCATTCCGTCTCCACAAAGCACAGTATGGCGACCGTGCACCAGTTTTGATGAATATGGCACACGTGACAACAAAAGTACCCAAAGTAAATATACGCAAAGTTGACCTTATCTATTAGTAAGGCATTATAGTTTCCTTGTTATCACATTAAAATAATGATTCCTAACACCAAAACTATTCACAACGGATAAATATAAAACTTTCCTCAATGATATAAAAGCACAGGTTCTGGGCTCTTCATGCTGGCCCCCGACCCCTGCCAGCAACCACACAAGGAGCATGCACGGTAAATATGTAACCTCCTTCATCAATAACCATAGATCTTGTGAATCTTCATAAGTTTCCCAGTTATATATTAGCAGTCTGTTGTTGTATGACTGTGTACTGTAGTTAAAATCTTTGTGTCAGTTACTAACCTGAACTATTAGGGTTGTTACCCAGGATAGGACAACATGTCACCCGGTTGTGTGTCTACCCCAAAATATAGTAAAAATAAAAAAAAGATTTCCAGCTATACTAATATATGATAGCCTACGTATCAAAGTCACATGATCATCACTAGGATTTTTGCATGTGGCATTTGATAATACCTCAACGTAATTGTCGAAGTAGTAGTTCTGACAAAAAATTCTCTCATCATGGATACCCTGGTACAGTGCAGTGCCAGTGGTTGACACAGGTGAAGGGTGGCTGCACAGCACGCAGTCATAGATAGTAGGGCTCTCGGTCCGGGGACACAGTGTGCATTGTCTCCATCCCTAGGGATCACCTGTCTTAAGCTATTTATAGACAAGCAGTCCCCCCGTGGTGAACCAGCGAATATTTTGCCCGATATGGTCTGGCTCAGCAAAGACACATTGAGATTGCAATAACAATTACAGAGCATTCAGAAGAGAAAGTTTTTCTTACGTCAGTATAGTGCTGCGCGGAGAAGCGGAAGAAAACAGTGCGCACTGACTGGTCCTTGAAGGAGGACTCGTGGAGTGTGCTGCTGCTGGGTGAGGTGCAGAGGATCTCGCTGCTGAGGTGGTAGCCAGGCGTCTGAGGACACTGTCACCTCATGTGTGACGCACCCGCTGTGTGATAAATCTCTGGAGGCTGCAGCTCACTGAGCTACTATAATTCAATGTATATCGTGAGTATAGTGTGAGGAAGAAACATCCTGAGTAAGTATATGAGAAGTTTTGTACATGAAAAATGGGTTCCGGTGGAAGTATTGATGGGCTTCTTGTAAGATACTGCAAACTCGGGTACCTCAAAATACACACCTCAGCTCGCACATGTAGTAATGCACATCTCAACTTAATGGCGGAAACATAAATACACACCTTCACTGCATCAACCTCAAATCCTGCTGGAAAGCTTATTACAACTCAGACTGCGTGCACCATTGTACTAATAAACACATCAAGTAAAGCAAACATCTATTAATACAAGCCTCAGCTATTGAAGAGCTCCAGGTTCTGAAGACCCTCATAATACACACCTCAACCTGTTGCCCCAAACGCTTATTACCCAAAATAAGTATTACAGCCACAGCCCCCCTAGAACTCCATACCAAATATGAACTGGTGAAAATACCAGACATCCTTCCTGTGGAGGACTTATAACATACCCGAGCTGCTGTAAAATTGTAATAGTGAACATTCTCTCTCTTGCTGATTCAGAATCTTACACCTCAGAAGTGCAGGAAACCTCATCACTAACTGACACTGGGATAAACAAATTTTCTTAAAATAACACCTCAGCTCCACACAACACCTCATTAAACACCTCAGCTCTTTGACATCTCATGTTACCACTCAGCGGGCAGCAGCGCAACCTGACAGAACACAGTATACTTGCAAATAAACCTTAGTGGGAGCGTACAGGGAAAGGTGGAGCAGGCTGAGTAGTCACTAGGAAGAGGCTGGACTTCTGCATCGCTTTCCCTTCCCATGAAAATAATAAATATGTGTACACCACACATTTTGCAATCAGCAACCATTTATCAAACTGCAATATCACACTCATTTAAAATGTATAATACAAACTCAAAGTTTCTACACTTGTGATAATACACAGTATCTGCTTTTAAGCACAATACATAATAAATATTATTTATATATGCGCCAATGCCTATGTAGCGCTTTACAAATTCAGAGGGTACATTATACAAAATATAGATTAAGACATTACAGAGGATAAAACAACAGTCACTTTTTATTATGAGAACAATTAAGGGCACTATCTCACAGCGCTTTACAGTTATTGAGACCTTTGGAGACTTTAGTAGAAGCGAGTTTTCGTATAGGTATTGCATAGAGCACGAAGCCAGATTGTGTGGGACGGAGTGAGTTAAAAGCTGAGACCGATATGCGGGTTACGTCGGAGATAGCCCAGCATTCCAGGAGTTAGGGTTGGCTGATAAGGGAGTATTGGAGACTTAGTCGGTAGATAGCAGCAGCAAATATAGACAACTCGTATAGCAACATATTTATGCATATATATGTAGATGTAGATAAAACGGGCCAGCACATTCCTAGAATAGGTGAAAAAGCCGGTTTTGTCTTGTATTTCCATAGTGAGTACAGTAAACAGCGAAACGTTTGGACCCTGTAAGAGGCCTTTTTCAAGCTATATAAACAGGTGACATGGTAGGATATTACTACAAACAGCAAGTGATTCAAACGTGTCAGTCCACGCCCACCATGGTTTACCAGAATTGTGACAACAATACAAAAAGTACATATAATAGCAATAAATAACATAGTGTACAAAAATAGGTTTCATAGTGTAGTACAATCTATATGTGTTAAACTATTACTTGTGTGGACTCCCGATGGTTATGAACAACAGGTATGTATTACTAATAATACATAACATGTTTATTCACATGTGTAGTATTTTTTGTATTTGTCACGATTACTGTGAAACAGTGGGCGGTGTGATGACTTCTGTGATCACTTGCTGTTTTGATAATATATCCACCAGTGCTCATGTTCTAACGGCTTGGAAAAAGGCTCTTATCAGAGGCCGAAACTACGCTGTTTCTGTACTCAAATGGAATAAAAGACAAAGCCGCTTTTCACCATATTTCTGGGAGTGGCGCCCGTTTTTCTCCTTATATCCTAACATAGACGGGACTATGGGCCCCAGTCTAAGGGCGCAACCCAACTGTCACATACGAGGTGTTGGCCGCGTGAGACTTTGCTTTTTGCATATATAATAGATATAGCTATATTATATATATATTATATACACTACATACAACCATAAACAACACGAACAACATCCTCTTTACACCATAATACAGTATAGTTACATACATTAAGTACACACATATCATCATACATTATATATACATACAACTATAGTATATATACATCATGCACTTAGACATGTACTAAATACAATCCATATACACACATACTACAGTATAAACATACCATAACATGCATGCCTTCAATACATCCTTTACACCACACATACATACAGTACATTGACCTTATCAACCATATAAACACATGCGAATTTTACATACACACGATTTATCATTGGTCCTATGTACTTCTTGAGGTATAATTGTTGCAAACATCTGTTGCTTTTTTTAGCAAAAAAAACCAACTCTAAAGAATTTTCAAAGGAACCAATTTACGCAAAACTACACCAAACAGGGAGGTGGGAGTATGTGGTCCATTGCTAACTTACAGGGGTAAAGATTTACTTAATTTATTTTGGGTGGTTGGTTTTTTTTTTTTTTCTTTACGTTTTTCTTGCACATTTTACTTGATTTTTTTGGTGCTGTTATGTTTTTCTGCCGCAAGCTGTTTTCCCTTTAGCACTGTATCAATCTTCCTGTCTGTTTTTTTTTCCTTGTTTTGGACGATTTATTTTCAGCATTTGTTTTTAACTTGGGCTTAGCTTGCGCTAAACATACACCTACTCTAAGCAGCTTACAGAGCAAGGCTAACACATGTAGAATAAACCGGCAACTACCCCTCTCGTATCAAACCATGGGATGGTATATGCAGAAAGCTCATTTATGTGCTTTTTGTACCCTGGGGTGCTCGGCACGAGCGTAGATCCAGGTCGCTGTGAAGCAGTCGCAGAGAAAAGGCCGGCACTCTCCAGTGTGGTACATCAAATTTTCTTATATTCGGTGCAGGTACAGGACGCCGACATGCGGCAAGGCAACGGGGCCGTTTTGCGATATGAAGCGCTTCCTCAAGCCTCTGACTCACTCCTCAGGGCGTGCTGTATTTATGCACGGCCGGGGAGGTTGCCATGGCAATGGACAACAAGGTTACAATGCGTGAACAAATGTGTCTGGATACACATAAACTATAAAAATACCCACTAAAGTAAGTGACAATTAAAAAGTATAAGTACAAAAGAGGGAATCTATAAAGCAATCCGTTAATAGGAGAGAAAACATAAAAAACAATGGCGGAAACTAGTTCGTCAGTTGTCACAACAAATAGGTTTAAGACATTACAAGACACACTAAGATCGTTGCGGATCATTTAACCCTAATACACCTAATGCATACATTTAAGGATCCTTTGCTTCACGCCCGTAGTAGAACCTTCTGAACGATCCCCCCCCCGGGTTTACTGTACCCTTTCAATACCGGAGAAGTGTAAGGGGGAGGGGTCATTCGCAGGTGTGTTTCCTAATGTTTTCTATAAGTCTGGGAATCCATTCCCTGATGATATAGAGTTCAGATGTTCTCTGACCTGAATCAAGGAGCTTCTAATGTTTTTACCATGTAAACCTGCTACACGAGCAAAAGAGAACATAACAACAAAGGAGGTTCTACAGTGATGAAATCTCTGACGTCTATTTGTACTACCCCCTATTTGTAGGGTCTTGCTTGCATGTTAAGCTGCAAAATTTGCAGCAGCAAGGCTGACTTCCACGCCAGTAATTCTACCTGCATGGTTTTTTTGTTTGGATAATGACTGTGTCGCTAGGGGTGTGTAGGACAAGTCCGGAGACCTGTGCACACATTGGGGCACTTTACTAAGAACAGTCAGTGCGTACTATGTGCAGTTTGTCTGTGTATGTGCAGGAGGGCCCTAGATTCAGAGATATTCTAGCGCACATTCTGCATAAATCTTTGGGCAGCTGGCTGGCCATGTTGTTGTGAATGCTTCTTGTTTTTCATCCCCTGTCCTCTGAAATCTTTTCCGATGCCTTGTGATGTGATCGCATGTGTGCACAGGAAATACCTCAAACATAAATTGAGCAAAACGTTAAAATTAAGCAAAAAAAATTTCTCGTCTGTTGTTTTTCTATGGTTTTTTGTCTGATTGTAGTTTCAGCGTTTTTTTAAACGCGCTTATGCGGCGCGTAAAATACACCACTCTAAGACTTATGAGCGTTTGTTGCATAAATTTTCTTTTGTTAATAATGTGTTTTTCTCTTTCGCTACTCTTCATTGTTTGCCATGGCAGTGGTGCGCTAGTTGACGGCGCTCATTACGAAGGCGCTTTAGTGTTTGCCTTTTTTGGGGGGAAATTTCACACCTAATGCCAATACTATACCCGGTACCCCCACCCCATAAGGTTGCAGGAAGAGCCATATCAAACCAGTCCTGACTGTCTATAGAGTCAGTAGTAGCGGGGCTTCAGGCTGTTATTGTTGCGCTGGATAGCCCCCTAACAGTGGGCTATCCCAGCTCAGTAAGGGCAGACTGCTGCGTCATTTTTGTATCTGGCTGATTTGGAAAATAGGGGGGGAATCCAACCTTGGGCGGTCCGAGGCGTGGCTTCTGCTCCGGACCCCACTACCCCACGCATAGACCAGCAGTGACAGTCAGTCTTCCCGCATCCTAGTCCCGCCCCCTCATGAATACGCCAAACCCCTTATGGTGCCCTGCAGTGTCGCTAGCTTTATCGGAGGGTTTCATCACTGTAGGTTCAGAATTCTAAAGGTATGTTTGGTTCATAAATGTATGAAATCAAATGGTACATTGTCATTAGAAGAGACAGATCCTGCCAGAGGGGGCACACACCACATGTCAGTGGTGCTTGGTTTACAATCCTTGCAATCCAATATATTACGGACGACGTCTCGTCCTCCTGCATAATTAATGCTTTATGCTGCCAGTTGCACTCTGTCACACCTGCATATTGGTGTTTAAAATCGCATCTGATCGTGTGGGATTTTTACCTCAGGTTTAAATTTTTTTAATATTTGCCTTTTTCCTGCTCTTCAGGTTCAATTGTCTCAACTTCCTGAAATTTAACATTTATTCTCAATTTTAGGTACTGAGGTATCTGCGATTTTCTGTGCAAAAACATTGCAAAAGCATAAATAAGCAGATTGTTAACATAGTTGCGACTGGTGCAGTCTATTCCAATGAGCACACACAGCTGATACTCGCATTGGAAGCATTTAACACTGCACACACCGGTACTAAATCAGACTGGTGAAACCTGCCAGTCTAGCACTATCTGCGCTAAATCCTCCTAATAGTAAATCCCACCATACATATATAAACAAACACACAAAGCATTTCACACATACAGCATACACAAGGACAAATAGGTGTTACTCTCGTTTAATAAAGAAAAATTCACAATGGTCACAGAAATAACTTGAATCTGACAAAAGTAAAAATAATTCCATTTGTATAAACGAACAATGAAAGGCAGACCTTGCTTTTCGTGACTATGACAGAATAAAAAAATAAATAAAACTCATGAAACAGACCTGGACAGAACTGACGATACCTGTGAAAAATGTGAGCAAAGGGACATGTGAAATCTGCGTCCACAAGTTTCTACAGTCTTGTATCATCATGTCCTGTATATAGGGCACAGCTACTCACTGTGCTACTTGGTGACATGGTTTGTACCACACTCAACATGGACAAGAAGAAGCAAAGGAAGGAGGTTGTCTCAGAAGCTTAGAAAAAATTACGGCAAACATTTTAAAGGTAGAGCAGCTTGATGTTCCTGTGACTCTATTGCAACATATTGTTCGAAATTTTATACGTAGGAAGAAATTATGACAAATCAAAGAGCAAATGATATTAATGTTACAAAAGAACCCAGAAAAAACTTTAAAAAGATTAAAGGGTGAACTTCAAGCTCAGGAACATCAGTGTCGGATTGCACATCCGTCCGTTGCTTAGCCAAAGTGGACTTTAAGGATACAACCAAAGAGGACACCATTGCTGAAACAAATCATAAAAGCGAGACTGGAATTGCAAAACTAAATGTTAACAGCCACAAGCGTGCCAGGGATTCATTGAACCCCGAGCCCAGACAATGTTGGATCTTGCAACAGGATATGACCCAAAATACACCAGCCACAGCTAAAGCACGCAATAAAGAAGGAAACTTGGACCAGGGGCGCGCAAGTGACAAACCTCAAGGGACCATTGCAGTGAACTCAAGTGGCGCATTAAAGATTCAGAACTAAGTCACTGTTCCTTAAATATTCCCTATCATACCCCACAGCCACACATATCTTATATACAGTCCCCTTATGGTTATATTATTACAATGCCCCCTCATGGTTATTCTATATAAAGCCCCCTCACCACCTATGTATCATTAGATACACCAGATCTATTTTATATTTGATTACTTTGTTTTTATATCTAAAATTAATTTTCTGTCTAAATATGCCATTGTATTTTGCAATGGGTAACCGAGCACCAAGCAACCATGTATTTCTTCAATCATTTATTCATAATATTATCTAGATGCTCATATAAATAACAAAGTATTACAAATCTGTGTTTTGGACGGAATCTGGATTCAATGAGCTTGTACTTTTCAGATACCTTTACATGCGGTTTGCATGCATTATTTATAAAGATAATTATTGCTCACCTTAATCCAGTTTCACACATCTCTGCGTAGAGAAGAAACAGAGACATATGGATGGCAGCAGGAGCTGAATCCCGCTTCTGCTCCTGGTCCCGAGGCCCCTCTAGTCTCGTACGGGGAACGAGATGGTACGACAGCATGAAAACTGGGACTGGTCCTGGCAAATTTGGGGGGCTGGAGTGTGGGCCGTGGGGTGTCCTGTCCCCCTTCAGGCAAACTAGCAGCTGCTTCGGCTGCTACCCTGTAATTTTAAATTTCAACAGGCTTGCCAATTACAGGGGTGACTAAGGGAAAGAACTACAACTGCCAGCATGCCCAAGCTATTATCCAAGGATTATTAGATAGGAAAAAAAGCCTAAACCCTACATTCCCCAGGCTACAAGTTCTTAGCTATTATAGAAAAAGATACAGAATTTATCACCTTTTCTACTATTATACTATTCATCATGTAGGTTTTCATATCTCCTGATGTAACCACATGGGGACCCAGTGAAACGGTTCCATTAGTACAGATTGAGTAATACATCCTCTGAGACCTCTTTGAAAATAGAAAGAACCTACCACTTGAAGGAAATACACGAGCACCAGCTCAGGTGAGCTTGTGCCGGATCTTATTTTTGTTGTGTTTTAAAACCGCTGTATTCCGGTTTAAAACACTTTTCAACTTTATAGCCGAGCGCTTCGGCGCACGGAGGTACGCGCTCGGCGCACCATGCCGCGGCTCTCCTTCACTCTCCTATGTAGCGGTGGTATCGGTATTTCCATCTTACACCTACCACTCAAGTGGTAGGTTCCTTTAGAAAGATAGGATCTTGTGACTAACTGTTGTTCAGTGACTACATGATGCCATCTTTGGAAATTTAATAGAATGTTTATGTAAGACAATAGTACTGGTATGTACAATGATAATAGTGCCAATAGGAATACAATATGTTTTTGGTTTTTTTTCAAATTTTATATCTAGTGTGAGACACTGAAGGGGTTTAACTGTGGATGGGCGGTATGTTTCCCCTAGGTTTTGCTTCTATGCAAGGCTTAGTGCTGGGTGGTGTTTGTCCAGCGCCTTGACACAGGTGATGGAACACCCTAAATTAGCCTGGATAATGACTCAGCAGAGTTAGTGTTTGTCTCTCTGTGGAGGAGGCTGAAGGACACAGCTCTGACCTGTGTGTCTGGAGCAGCCACGTGATCTTTGTTTAGTGTGAGCTAGTGGACTATTTGTATAGTTAGCACCCTGACGGGTAGGTTTTCTTTTGTTTATTCAAATACCTGAATGTAAAGGCTGGTTTTATTTTGCTGCAATAAACGCAGGCGAGACCTGTTTGGACTGTACCCTGGTGTCCCTGTCTTGAACTGCATCCCAGCACCCCGCTACCACGGTCTCTACTGGGCCAAATCCCCACACTAGCGACACACTATGGTAAAAATGGGACACACAAGTTAGAGTATGACCATTTGAATAATGTTTTTTTCACCATTTTCACTACATTTGGAATTTGTTACGCAGAAAACAAGCTCTTTACATGTAAAAATACAAAAGTTATAGATTTTTGAATGTGGGGTGAAAAATGGAAATGAAAAAACAAAAGGGGCCAGGTCATTAAGGGGTTAAAGAGACGTTTTGGCATGGAATAAGCAGCTGGATAATAAAAGCAAGGTAGTTTTGGTAGGTAAATTGTGGTGACAGATTCCCTTTAAATATAATAATAATTCTGATCCTGGTCTGTACAGGATATTATAGATTTCACATTTCTTAAAGGGATTTTCCAGGATTAAAAAAACTTCAGAAAATATTCTGCAATACAGATGGGAGATGGGTAACAGCTGTAGCTGTAAGGTACCATATTGTTGCCGCAGTGGTCACATGCTGTATATTGTCTTCCAAAGACTAGGAATATAACAATATGATATTGGTGCTACTGGATTGCTGGGGAAAAATAAGTACAGTAATATGTTTTCTTAATTTAAGAAAATTTGCTGCAGATACGTATTATTAATTAATTTATTAAATATTAATTGAGCAGCAGTGTGCAGAGACAGATAAGGTCTTTATCTGAGGGAGGTATATAGCATGGCGCAGGAGTGTGTCATTGTGTTTTATATCCATCTCACGGATCTCATCATCTATCATCTCTGATCTGTCTCATCTCTATTTTTTCTTTGTGTCAGATACTAGTAGAATGTCCAAAAACTAAATAAAAGTGTAGCTAAACCCTGTACTATGAAAATCTAACCACTTTGTCAACAGATACCATTTCAGAGTCTCCGTCCATACTCTAAAAAAAGTAATAAAACTGAGTAAAATTGTAAAAGTGAAATTAAACAGTTTAAATTATTTTATTGTGTAAATATCACTAGGGGATTACGTTCATGGGCATTCTTTCATGGGCAAAATCCATTTATATCGGGTATCTCTTTTAAGGAGAAAACCAGCTATCATATGGGTGAAGCATTTTCTCTGTGTTTGCGTGGGTCTCCTCCTGCACTCCAAAACATACTGGTAGGGTGATCAGATTGTGAGCCCCATTGGGACAGGGACTGATTTGGTGGCTCTGTGCAGTGCTGTGCAATCTTTGTGCACAATATAAATAAAGGAATTATTATTATTTATTAATTATTAGTGGAAAAGAAACCTTGAAAAAGATTTTCAGACAACCTACGTATAGTAAAGGTCCACTGGCAAATAGATAGTTGTTTCTCACTGTAGGTGAAATGAAATTGCTTCCCAAACATCACATTTGTATATATGGATAAACTTATCAATCAAGCCAAGTAGGAAGAAAGCAGAGAGAGTCCCAGCAGAGACTTCTCCATGCATAACTTGTTGTTACTTGATAAAATATGCTGTCCATATGATCTAGATTTTCCCGGACTTAAAGGGGTATTCCGATTTCAGCAATTTATTGTTATTGTGTTTATGATACAAAGTTTAACACTTTTCCAATATACGTTCTATATCAATTGCTTGTCATTTTCTAGATCTCTGCATCCTGTCATTTTATAGAAAGCTTCTATGTTTACTGCCAGTGGATAGAAATCTGTCCTTGATCATGTGATGTCACGCAGGTGCATGGCACATTATATCACAGAGAGAAATCAGAGCTGTGTGATATAAAGAGCCATGCACCTGTGTGACATCACATGACCACTGCAAGTAGAAGAGATAACACACTTTATCCTACCACCACATCTGAGTTTATGAAACTACTGACATGTTTAAGATGCAATCTACATACTCTACAACAATGTACCTGCATATATTTTTTCAGTATTATTCCTTATGTTAATGAGCACACCGCAATTGCTGTGCAACCTCTTTAACACATGCACTTTACCCAGTTATTGTCAATTTGTATGTACTTCATTATCTGTATTGAAAGTCTATTCATATGTGGCGCATCCTTCCCCCATTGTTTGCTATATTACAAAACTTTCAAGTGCGGTAACCATGAATTGTTTCATAACCTGTATTCCACTAACCCGACTATTGGTTTTTGTTCTTTCCGCATTATTGTACATTCTATGTACAATACCAACTATCGTAGACTATGTATGCCGAGCTCCGGCACTTTGCTGCTGCGCCCACAGTGAACTCGTGGCAGAGGTTCGGGGGAGATGAGTCTGATTCTGGAAGCCATGGCCTCATGCACTAACACACATGATCGTGGGTAATTATTTCCAAGTTTGGATTGGCCAAATAGATATGAAGTAAAGTCCAAGTCAGCACAATCTTTTAGACTCCTAATAAAGAGGGGTGCAGCACCCCTGAAGGTTCTGGCTTGATCCTCTTGGGCCGCGGTCACACGTATCGCTAGGCATCCGTTTATACCACAACGCCAGCCCACATGGGGCCTTCCTTGGCCCGAGCGCACATGCGTTTCCAGAGAAACGCATGCAATCGGCTTATCAATCGCATGCGTTTCCCTGGAAACGCATGTGCATTCGGACCGAGGACCGCCCCCCCCCCCTTTGCGCTAGCGTCACGTTATGAACGGATGCCTAGCGGTACGTGTGATCGCGGCCTTGTAGATAAAGCCATAATCTGGTTCAGATGATTTGCTACAATGAATGAAATGTGACTTTTTGATTGCACACCAATCATTGTGTTTCTTAAATTTGCAATTCTAGGCACACGACAAGGAATTGCTTCTTCCAAGGCAAGTCGGTGTGGAGGGGTGACAGTGGGCCTGTTCCACTATTGCCAACTTCTGTTCCTGGTCCCAAAAGGGGCACATGATGAACTTGCAGTTTAAAAACACAATGGGGGAGATCTATAATAAGCAAAGTAAACATATAGCTCTTACCACCCCAACCACCAAAGAGGAGCCATAGAAAATACATGGGAAAAACCATTAAAATATTTTTCCCAGCAATGATTCAGACAGCATTTACTGTTAAACGTTTTGCATGTTTCCATTGTATACTCACTAGAATGCTTTAGCCATACATCTACAATGGGAGGAATTTTATCATTCCAAATTTGTATAATGGCCCTTCTGGCCCGAACAGAGGCACATGACTGCAATGGATGAATCATTCCCTTATATACAAATAGTTATGGTAAGCTAAAATACTTGCCTGAGAGGAGGCTTTAATGCACTTAGAACCATGCTCTGGGTATCACTTCTCTTTCAGATCATTTGTGTTCTTAATTGAGCTACAGGGAATTGAACACATACTAAAGTATGGAAATGGATCTTGATTCGCAGCTCTGACTTTACTGGCCCTTTACTGTTTCTGCAACTCATAGAACCACAAGCCTGATGCCACATGGAAGATGAAATTCCCTCCTTTCACAGATGAATTATATCTGTGAAATGCTGTATTTTTGTATGCTGAATTAGAAACCGTGTTACTTTGTTATCCTGAGTGCATTTAAGAATTTTGTCTTTGTGGGAATACCCTTTTAAGCTTCATATAATCTTTTACATCCCAACATGTGAAATGAATTACAGGGTACTATCCATTCAATTGTACAAATACTAGAGGTTTCCAAATATAAAGAAGTCAAGGTGTATTTCCAATTTACTCTCATCCACAAAAATCTACCAAATAGTTAAACCATTGATATATTACTGGCCGACACATCTGTTTTCAAAAGTAATAAGAAAATCATCAGAACTAAGTATTACTTTCTATAATGAGGAGCTATAATGAAAACCTGCGTCTTTACAAAGCCGAAGTGTCAGCTGCCAAGGACTCTAAAATGGAACTGGTCACCATAGGGCTCTTTTTTAATGGATACAACTTACAATAGACAGTAAACAGTACTTCGGAAACATGTTTTTAGCCCCGTAAGGACGCAGCCAGTTAACGCTCGGTCCTTTTTTAAATTTGACCAGTGTTTCTTCCTGTGGTAATAACTTTTGAACGCTTTAACATATCCCTGTGATTTTGAGACTTTTTCTTGTGAGACATTGTAGTCTATGTTAGTAGTGTCATTTTGGCAAACAGTTTCTTTTTTGGGGGTTAAAAATTCAATAATTTAGGAAAAAATTTTAAAAAATTACATATTTCAAAGTTTCAAATGTTCTACTTTTTGTAGAAACCTTTTGCCATTGGTCTTTTTATTTCCATAATTTGTTTTACATTTCCATTTTTTACAGATGTGAGAAGGTTTCAAGCTTTAGTAGGTTTCAAATTTCGGCGGGTTACCCCAGTTAGGGCAATACCCCATAGGTGGCAATAATCTGTAGGATGGAGACACGGCAGGGCTCAGGCGGAAAAGAGCAAAATTTAGGTTTTGGAGCTCCGTTTTCACTAGAGTGGTGTTGGGGGTGCCCCTGAGGTACCAGTATAATAGAAACCCCAAAGTAGTGACCCCATTTTGGAAAGGGCACCCTTCAAATAATGTATGTAGGGTAGTATGCGCATTTTAACCCCTAAGATATTGGCTCAAATGTAATACAAAATAAGTAGTGCAGATTAAAAATTGTATTGCAATTTATCAAATATGCCATTGTAGTGCCAAAAGTATTTTGCCCAACTCATGCCACTGGAGAAAAACACATCAAAAATCATTCTGCGGGCTCAAATGGGAACAACTGGCATTTGGAGCACAGACATTGTACTTTTTTTTATTTTTGGCATCATGAAGCATTTGTAGATGCCAATAGGGACCAGTACAGTAGAAACCCCTAAGAACTGACCCTATTTTGGAAACTACAATCCTCCATGAACTAATCTAGGGGTAGAGTTAGCATTTAAACCCCACAGGTGGTTGATGAGGGGATGCATCGGCCAGATACAAGAAATACAAAGGTTAGATATGTAAAGTTTAATATATGTGGATAAGGTATCCGCCAAGTGATATGTAAAAAGCCTGATATGGAATTTCTATGTTAAATATTGTTAATATTTTTATTATTTCAATAAAAATTTCATTAAAAAAACCCCCACAGGTGGGCCCCCAAAACATACATAATGGATAGTGCATAGTAAAAAAATATCCATTATGTCATCTTGTGCCCAGCTCCTGCCACGGAAGACAAACACCCCTAAAATCATGATGCATGTTTTCCCGGGTACAGCAATACCCCATATAGAGCAATAATCTACAGGCTGGACACATAGCAGGGCTTAGAAGGGAAGGTACAGCATGCGGCATGATGTATAAGCTGTGCAAAGTACATCAGGGTAACAACATGGTAATCTAAAAATCCAGGCATGTATGATAAATTCGGAAGCAATCTTTCATACATAGTCCTGGTTTTTCTGGGCATGTCTCACAATGATAAATGGTGTCCTTCCGAATGCCATTTTTGGAGTACCCCCGGAACCTCTTCTGTGTGCATCTCTTCTTGGCAGTTTGGCAAACTTCACGCATTGTACCAAGGCAGCACTTTCCAGGTGATGTGGCCTTGCTTCCAGAAGTGCTGGCACTCTGGCCTTCCTGGTCTCCAAAAAGAAAAGTACTTTATAACCCCCTCTTGAAATTCCAGGAAATCGATGTAGCACATAAGCATTATATAGTGCTATCTGCATGGTGTGCACGGCCAGCTTCTTGTACCACACCCTCGACTTCCGCATGGCGTTGTATGGCTGAAGCACCTGGCCTGACAAGTCCACCCCCCAAATACTTGTTATAATCTAAAATACAGTCCGGCTTGGGGGTTTCTTGTACTGGTACCTCGTACTGGGACAGGGGTGGTGGTGTACCCATGTATTCCGGTTAATACAAGGACTTCTCTCTTGTCCTTGTACTTAACACACAACACAGAGTTGCTGCATAGTGCCCTGCTATCGTGCTAAGTTTTTGCCCAAGGGGCAACTTAGGGAGGCCTCTCCGTTTTCTGTGTACAGTGTCGCATGCCGCTGTATTTTTGGAAACGATGATCTTAAACAGGTTAGTGCTGGTGTAGAAATTGTCCAGGTAGAGATGGTAGCCTTGATCCACCAGCGGGTGCACCAAATCCAACACCATCTTCCCTAGAACACCCAGCAAGGGGGTGTTACCTGAACTTGTAGGTATAGCCTGATGTACTTTCACACAGCTTATACATCTTCACGCCATACCTTGCCCTCTTATTAGGCAGGTACTGGCGAAACTGAAGTCTCCCTTTAAATTGTACCAGGGACTCGTCTATGCTCACATGTTTGTTGGGGGTATATGCATGGGCAAACTTGGCACTAAAATGATCTAGTATGGGCCTGACCTTAAACAATCATAACTGGGGTCACCTCTGGGTGGGCACTGTATGTTGTCCATGTAGTGCATCTACTATCCAGCCGGCAAGCAAAAAAAATATGAAATGATGCGCACCAAACTGCACGGACAAGCCGCACAGATGGCACACAGAAAAAAAAAATGATAATGCACCCCAAGCTATACGGCCAACCCGCACAGATGGCACACAAAAAAATAGATAAGTGCACCCAACATACGAGTACAGGCCCTCAGGGGAAAAAAAAAAAATTGTACCAGGCACAAAAAAAACAAACAAACAAAAACACCTATGTGCACTGCACAAATGAACCAAGCTTGCCCTAAGACAACCTAACTACCGCTAAAGATACTGTGCAGCGCTCTTCACGCGGCACACTGAAAAGTGCATCCAGTGCAGAACAACACTAACACAGCACACTGAAGAGTGCGCAAGGTGACCACGCAGGAGGGAACAAATAGGGATCAGATATGAAAATAGTGTTTTGGTGCAAACACTAATGCTCCGCTCCTCTCTCCAGCAATAGCAAACCAAAATGGAGCGGCTGAAGGAAGACGAGGGAGCTAAAAACAAGTTTTCAGCCTATAAAACACTGCAATTGGCAAGTCAGGATTGAATGGCCAATTGCAACGATCGGCGGGTGGGACCGATCAGATTGGTCAGTTGACATCAGCAGGACGTTTTCCTGCCTCCATCATGTGCATCACATCGCGATGTCACCACGTCACCGGTGCCACGGAATAGCCCCAGGGCGCTCGTGGCGTACTAGTACCGCGCTGAGCGCGGGAGCCAGTGCCGTACTAGTACGGCGCAGACCGCTAAGGGGTTAAGTATTCTGCATATGCATTGGTTACAGAAATATTGAATGGCAAAGTTGAAGTCCTGCGGGTTGTGCTTTCCAAAACTATAATGTTCTGCTTCTAGCTTGAATCCAGCACTGGCCGGTCCCCTCGCTCATTATTATCCCCCTTCTGCAACCTCCCTCTATTACAGCTTCCTCTCGTGATATAGGGTTAATCCCGACATGCACAGTGAGCAGAGGCGGCTCGCTGCACTAAGAATCTCTTTACATTTTATATCCATCTCCGATTTGTCTCAACTCTCTTTTTCTATGTTAAGATACTAGTGAATGTTCAGAAGCTAAATAAAAGTGTAGATAAACCTTGTACCCTGATAATCTAAGCACATTGTCAGCTCAGAGCATCTCATAGAACAGAGGAATCAAGAGTTGTCTGGTTAGAGTCCCTGCCCACACTCTGGGATTTTACATCATTACGTCACATGTCGGGAAGGGGTTAAGTGGCATGATCTGAGGTCGCACTGACAATTTTCCAGAAGCGTCATAAGACGTTTGTACAGGTGTTTAGATAAAATAGTACTCCACTTACAGAGTTTAAGCACAGAGCACCAAACCATATACTTAGATCATTTTCTTGTTTTTATTTTTAAATAAATGTTACAATCTGCATTATATTCCAACTTTATACAGCTACATTATTAAACAAGTGCAAATTTCCAGAAAATCAACTCCCTTAAACAATGTAAACAAATTTACTCTGTTAAATATCTTTCACAGAAAACAAATTTTGAGTTATCCAAACTTTGAAACGTTCATCAAAATCAGAACAGTAGTGAACAAGTGAACTTCTTAAAAGATTTCTATATGCATGAGTTACTGCTACGTTAGTCAGATTTGGAAAGCTCAACCAGGTATTCTGACATGAGGTCATGAATCCAGATATCGGTGTCTGGTAAAGTGGTGTCCACAACATAAGCCACAACCTTCCGGTTCCAGGGATTAGTGCTTTCATGGATCTCTTGTATAAGTGCCACCAGAGGCTTTTTCTCCACATGGTTTCTGAACACAATTGCTGCTTCTTCAGACCATTGCTCACACTTCACACCTGACACGAGAAAAAAAATGTATATAATTTTCAGTTAGAATGTAGGTTGAATATATGCAACTTAGAAGCTTTTTATTTTCTCAATTGTGTCATTGTCTCTCTACTATTGGTTAGTAAAAGACCAGGATACCATATTCAAAATCTGCCATCTATATGATAACACCAAAAAGTAAAATCCCCATCCTAGTTGTGGGCTAGCTCAATTTGTTGACAAACAGCACCAGTTATAGAAGAAAAAAAAAACCCAAGCATTTTGCACAGGAGAACATGCCATACTGGTCTTCATCAACATGGTCTTAGTCCGAATGCACACAAACAGAGCAGCCTGTGGAAATGGGCCCGTATGCATGCCCAATTCACAGACTGCATACCTTGTTATGTAATTAGAAAGTGTTGCTTGTCAAAAGCATCTACATGACCTCTACTTGCAGAATGAACAGGCGACATATTCCAGGAATTTGTGTAGTGTTTACTCTATGCACCTTTAAACACTGCAGTATCACAAGCAGAAAGAATGGGACGCCACCATTTCCTGGACGCATCAGAGATGAGGAGTTAGTGCTGCAACCTCCAGAAAAGTAAGTATCCCCTTTATGGGATTAAAGTGGGACTATTTAGCACTTAATAACCTTATTAGAGGAAAAGTACAACCCTAGCTAGCAGAAACACTGGTAGTGGGCAATAGTGATTTATTACATCTGCTGTGTTGTGAAAGTTCAGCATGTCCTTATACATACAGGGCCCTGCTGCTCATCAGAGGAATACCTGGGATGTAAAATATAAAGGCAGATTGCTGCATTACCCCAGCAGCGGAGTCAACATCACTAGAATCCTGGCCATTGAATAGGTCAATAAATCTGTATGCAGAGTATTATAATGCTCAGTTTTAGTCTGAAAGCCTGCCTATTAGACCCAGCCTCAGCACTCTGCACACACCTTGTAGTTAGGCCTCCTGTTGCTTATACAATTACAATACCTCTTCAAGATCCGAGGACAAAATGGCCACTAATCAGTGGAAGCTCGATCCTCTTGCATCATCAAGTGGTTAAATAGGCCCAGAATAGACACCGGGGCTGCTGCCCATACAGACTTATACAGGTAGTCAACTTAAAAACACCCCACTGTTACCATGATGTTTCAAACATTTGAAACTTACAGAACGCATCTTAAACCTAGGGACTGCCTGTACTGGCAATAGAAAGAGGTTAACAAAGATTACATGAAGCTTCTCATTCCAGTTACTTACCAGCTAGCTGACTTGTTACAGCCTGAAAAGGTAACTGTCTGAATTTATCAATCAGAGGCTGAACTTGCCGTGAATTAACAAGCTCGTGGCGGCCGTAGTCAAGCTCATACACAGATACAAGACCATTTGTAAGGATTCCTTTTAAAAGAACCCTGTACCACCTTGAAAAAAAAAAAAAGGTTATATTTAAGTGTTATGACTGTACTATGTGCTGAATGAATTTCAAACAAGGTTACAGACACTTTCCTCCTTGTCATAGAGCCCTTCTATCAAGTGAACACGAGAGAAACCTTTTCAACATCCCTTTCCACAATCAGTCCCCACAATGTACGTACTTGTTATCCACCTTTGCAGCATAGAGTTTATTTTTCTCTATTTCTATCTGCTTTTCTTCAGTAGTGCTGTAGTGCAATAGCATTTCTTCCATGAGTACTTCTAACTTGTGCAATTCTTGCCAAGGCTGGAAGACAAAATGACCAGGATGGCAGGCCACAGAAACGTAGACATCAATGTGCTCACCAGACCTCGGCAGAGGTAGAGGTGGTGGCAAATCTGAGGAAGGGCCTGTGGTGGCTTGCTCTACAGAAGGTTTTTTGGTTACATTGCTTTGATCTTTCTTGGGCACTGCTGCCTGTGTCCCAGCATCTCCTCTGCCTTTCGACACACTAGATGCAACACTGGGCAATAAGTTCTTCTGCTGCCTCCACAACTCTTCATTGGTGATCTGACGATTGATGCTACGCTCAGGGTCAAGAGAGGCCCTCGATGTGAAGAGATACACGTACACCATGCTTTTTGCCTCATCTATTTTCACCACCTACAAGGAGCCAAAATATAAAAACATAAAACACAAAAAACCCACTAGAATAACTAGTACTTTTCTTTCCCCCTTTTTAATTTTTATTTAAAATGGTGACCCTTTAAACTTTGCAAGTTTAGACCTAGAAATGAAGAGGAACCTTAAAAAAAAAATAAAAATAAAAAATATAAAAAAGGCCAAGTCGTTAAGGGGTTAAATAAATGGGTTGCAAGAAAACATGCTGAATTAGATACTTGTGCTTCCACAAAATGTTTTTTTTTTTTTTTATATATATACACCGGATTTTTCTGTGTATAAAACAACCCCCACCTTTTCCAGTAAAATAGAGAGTTTATAAACTACCCCGCTTCCAACACACTTATGGTAAAAATAATTAAAATTACCTTATTGAAATTAATTGAAACCATATTTTTGAATTAAAACCTTCAGTACAAAAAAAAACCCAAAACACGGGTGTACGCTGAAGCCGAAATAAGTGATGTTATTATTACGTCTGCCGGCTTCAGAGCCAAGCAGGAAAGGAATCCCTTTTTTCCCCCAAGACTGTGCTCTTTAAATAAAATTTGAATAAAACCTTACCTTTAGACTACATTCAGAACAGTTCAATACTGTGTTTCGGAGCCAGAGGACTGCATCCGGTGTCCACATGCCAATATTAAGTGGAAGATCAGCAAGGCAGCACCTTGTGGCCTACAGACCAAAAAAATATCTATTTAAAGCCAGGTTTAACAAGGCAGAATTGTCAGTGGTCAGTAAAATAACTTGTTATATTTAACCACTAAGGATAGGCCATCAAGGTTATAGTCACAGATAACATTGAAAACCTTTTGAGAACTCAACATTTAGGGTCTTTGCGCAAAGCCAGATTAGTAGTACTTTATATAGGTGCCATTTATTTTTAAGTTTAATTTGATTATAATACGCAGTCCAGGGCACCCTCTTGTGCCTAGTTTTGCTCTCCAGTAGTTACTAGTTAACTGGCTGGTTTCCGAAGTGCTGGTTTTATTTGTGGATCCCGTGCTGATTTCAGCTCTGTATCGCTACAATTCCATTCTGTGTAGACAATATGGCGCCAGGACAGATTTGTTAATATTTGCCTTCTCCTTGTGACAGCAGAGTAGTGTATTACATAGTGGTTTAGGCACTATCATTTTACTTTTTTAATAGACTGTTACCTGAGGTGGAATTGAGATCAAATCTTTTAGGAAAGGAAATGGAATTTCTCTCAGCTCAGACACCTTCACTGACGCAATTGTTCCAGAATCAAGAAACTGAACATCTAAAGCTCGACTACTGTGGACACTTGTTATCTATTAAGAAATAAAATGCAAACAGTTGTTAATCTTAACCCAGTAAAACAAACTAATGCAGCATGCACTTTATACGTTTAACTATATCGGATCAGAGGTCGCATTAATTTTTTTTTAACGCAGAGTAAAAATTAGGCAGGATGGAGTTAATTTCAGACTTATTTCTTATCTCTGCTTTCCCTCAGCAGCTATACAATTGATCTATGATGGGGTAGATTTATCAGAAGTGTGAGAGCATGGACCATGGCAACCAATCCAAACTCAGCTTTCAGGTTCCCACACTTGTTTATAATATTAAAGCTGAGCTTTGTTTGGTTTACGGGTAACAGAAGCAGTTTTAATTTCTGATAAATCTCCCCCATGGTATGGGAGCTCACTCTTTACCTGCAAGTTTATTGTTTGATGTATCAAGCAACAGCAGTATTGCTCTGCCTATTGCTTCTTCAAAGTGGGGACAAATCTCATGCAAAGTTATACGCATGGAAAGTTTCAAAGCGTAAAACTGCCTATATAGGCAATGATGCAACCTCTGTGCCTGTGTGTTACTAACATTTGAACAGATATCCATTCCTTTCAATAGGGGGGATGGCACTCAAACGTAATAAAGTCTATAGAGTATCTCAAATACCAGAGGGGTGACATTAGTCAATTGACCTCCATGTCATCCCTTTCCTATAGGTATTGATGGTGGACTCACTGCATGAAGACCATTCAGGTAAGGGGAGCTTTTTCTGTTCTAATGATGTGGGGGTCTCAGAGAGCACTTCTACCCACATGGTATTATGATGAATCCTATGGATATACATACACTCCCAAGTCTCATATTCAACCATTTTAGTAATGTTATCTAAACTGCATAGGCATATTCAATAGTATCCATACCTCCACACGTGCCCATTTACCCTTGCTGTAGGAGAGGCAAATTTTCCCACAGAATGGAAGCGATACAAATATATCAGAAGTAACAGTCTGGAAAACAGCAGGGAAGAAAGGATTTAATAACTTTTCAAGCTGAAATAGGCAAAACAAAACAAGGATAGACATCTAAATGATTAATCTTAAACAACCTTAGATTTCACAGGAAAATAGCCCAAAATGCAACACTATTCTATTCATTACAAGTCAATGGGGTCCATCAAACTCAGTGGTTATACATTGTATGACTGATCAGAGAACTCCATACCTTTGGTTATAAATGGGAGCCATAAAACAGATGCAAACACAGCCTAACACCAATGTGCTTACTCACCTTTCCAACAACCCCCCACCCCACCCCCAGGTCCCGCACCGGCAGGTATGTGCCCGCCGGCTGCACAGCAATCTGATGTCAGCAGTGGCTAACGTCACAGCTTGTGCGCCGGAAAGTCACAAGGACCTGCCAAGGCTTATATTCGAGTCAATGGGGTTTCCCAGTTTTTTGTGGGAAAATTAGGGGCCTATATTTGGGTCGGCTAATACAGTATATTTATTTAGTGTGTTGCTGGAATAAAACATTTCCCCATTTGTGTCTTGTTCTTTGCTGCTTAAACTCCACCTATACAATTTCTAACTTGAAACACACACACTAATCTTTGGACATTGTGTATAAATGTAGAAAATTAGACAGCTTTTATGATGCATTGTGATTTGACAATATTATAGACTTTCAGCACCGCTCTCTTAGTTGCGCCAATAAACAAAAAAAATAAATAAAAAAGCCAACATTTTCTGCGCATTTGCCAAATTTTGGGTGCATAACCCAGTTACCTGCAAACACAAACAACCCTGTTTCCCTTCCCAAAGAGGAAGCACCATGTAATTTTCCTTTGTACTAGGTGTTTCAGCGTCTTAAAAATCTTGATGCATTGTGGCACAAAACATTGAAGATGAAAGTTCAACAAAATTATGTAGTAATACAGAATGATGAAATTAAGCTTGTTGCAAAAGCATAAAAATGTAGTTATACCTTTGAATAATTCAAGCTTCAATTTTTTACATAGCTTCGTTACTTAGTCAGACCTTTGAAGGGACCTGACAAAACAATGTTACAGCAGAACAACATGGTCACAATCACTTTGAACAGGAAGCATTGAACCTAAAAATATCAGAAACTTAATAACATTAAGAAACATGCTGTCCGGTCAAACACGGGGGACATCTAATCAGGGTAATATCCCAATCCAAGTGAAAACACACTAACAGTGGTTACAATGTTCTATAAGTCAACATTAAAATAGCTAATCAGAACCAAAGCATTAATCTTCCTAAAGAAACCTTAAAGGAAATCACCAGCCAAAACATTACATGATAACCAGGGACACTCATAGTCCACGGCTCTGTGACGTGTAAATTCTCTGAATTAGAAGGAGCCAGGATAACAAATATACTAAATTATGCTACATTGTAGCAGCAGGCTACGGTCGTAGACCCTCTGACCTGGGGGCGCCACCGCGACGACAGGGGGGAGACAGACCCGCAGCACGACAGTCCGAAGAGGCAGACAGAAGCGGGGCAGCAGCAACGTAAAGCGAAGGATTATAGGGAGAGCGGCAAGAGTGCAGACGATAAGAGCAGAGGGAAGCGTATACTACGGGGGTTGTGAAGACGAGAGGAGTAGGCAGGAGGAAAACGACCTATGACGAGGTTTCGAACCGAAGGAGTAATACAAGGCATGGTGGCCCGAGCAGAATTGGTAGTGTTCATCCGGGAATCAGGAAAGAGAGGTTAGCATGGATCACAGTGGAGAAGTCAACAGAAGAAAAGAGGCGAGGACAAGAAAAGAAAGGAGGGGGCGCGCGCTGACAGGTAACGTACGAACAAGGAGGGAAAAGGTTGTGATGGTGTTTGATTTGTGAAAACTTGTATATATGGGAAAGTTTTTGAAGTTTTTTTTTACGTAGTTCACCCCGGAAGCGGTTCAAATATTGATTTAGATTTATTGGTACAGTGAATACGGAACGACGGTGATACATCATTATATAATTTTTATTATTTGCTCAAATTTTCTCTGACAAGCAAAACCAATATTGGAGAAAAATCGCATTACTGTTTTTACTATTGACAAACTTTTAGGGCCATAACTTCGATAATTTTTTGTTGTCAGATTGGTGAGGGCTTATTTTTTCGAAAAACAGTTGTTCTTTGCAGTCGTATAATATTAGGGCACCGGAACTTTTTTTGGATTCAACTTTTAGAACCAATTTTTGTTGATGGTGTTGTTTGATGAAAAATTGTTTATATATGGGAAGTTTCAGTCAGTTTTTCGATTTTTTTGTTACGTAAGCTCACCGAGCGGGTTCAATATTGATTGATGATTGTGTTTATGGAATGACAGATTAATACAGGAACGACAGAAAAAAAAAAAAAAAAAAAAAAGGTGAAGACACTACATAATATTTATTGGTTTTGTTTGCGTGGGTATTCGTTGGCTGTGCACTAGAGTTTTCGGATGAGCAAAACCAATATTGGACGAAAAAAAATCGGCCCTTGGGTTTACTATTGACAACTTTTCAAGGGCCATAACATCTGTATTTTATGTTGTCAGATCGTGGGGGTGGTTGAGGGGGGGTCGGGTATTGTTTGCGAAACGTGTTTGTAGGGTTGTTATTTCAGTGTTATCATATGTAGGTACCCGTAACAGTTTTATTAGAATCAACTCTTAGAGAAAGGGGGGGGGGGAGACAGGAGACGACCGAGCCCAAAAAACGAAAACCACAAAAACTGAGAAGAGAAAGAAAAAACAGAAGATAAAACACTACCACATAAAAAAATACCAAAAGAGAAGGCGCAAAAAGACCTGAGAGAGACATCCAACCCGCAAAATTATAGTGGGTTATCTCAGCAGGTGATCCTAAAAAAAAATACAAGAAAAAACTTCTAACTAAACAAAACACAAAAAAACAAAACAAAACAAACCCTAAATAAACAAACCAAAAAATAACCAAAAAAACAACAACACAACCCAAAAAATAAAAAAAACCAAAAAAACTCAAAAGTTTTAAATATTATAAAAGATAAATGATATAAGTGTATGTGTTCTAGTGTAGCGGACCCAGTTCAAGCTAGTGATTGTAAAAGACCCGTCACCCTTAAAAAAGGGGAAAAACACTAAAGGTAAGGCCAGCCTCCTAGTGGCTGCAAACAGTCCAGCAGTGTTACATGCTAGATTATCGGAAAACCCGATAAACGCTAGCAGACACGCAGCGTCAATAGCAAGACCCCATCTCCTCGCCCAGTAGCCCCCGACGCACTTTCGCCTAGCGTTGCAACTGAAGACCGAAAATGCCTCGAAAGCGACTTGCCCCGTTGCTGGACCGGAGAAATGAAGCAAGCTAAGAGGTCACCACCGCGGCGGGCAGGTGATTACAGCCCCGGGACAAACGACCTACGGAACCAAGGGTGAACGGTAGTCTTTGGCCTAGAACCCTACCGGAGGGACTTTTCCCTCCTTCTTTTCGCGGACCTCCGCCCCTCCCTCCACTTCGCCTAACGCGACTGGAGTGGTCCCGGTCTCCCACACTGGCCCCCCTGAATTACACTTACTCTGTTCCTATCCTCTCCTGACACGATTATTTTCCACACCCCCCGCGCCTTCCATTCGACCCCGCCGCCCGAAGCGTGGGTCTCTCTTCATCACCTCCCAATGACCACCCCCACCTCTTAGTAGTCTCGCGCCCATAAATTACTGAGAACGAGACTCAAAATTAAAAAGCACGGACACACTGGCGGTCTTCCTCGCGGCGACACGCGCGACCTGAAGTTTTACCAGGATGGCGAGACAGAACTGCGCTAGGGGAATCAACGGGTGACGGGCGGCGGAAGGGGTTGACACTCTTCCTCCTGTCCCCCCCTCATTGCTCACGACCGAGATGCGAGACTGGCGAGTATATAAAAGTGGTTTTTCAATAGCCAATATTTATATGTAACCGCACCTCCGATATTTCGGTGGCCGCACATCTCCAATATGTCCTCCATCCCACTTTCACCACAATTGCGTGTCCAATCCTCAGCCCCAAATAACATCAAAACCCGAGTACCTCGGAGGTACCAGAATTCAATCCCGCCGCCACAGATCAATCCCACCCACTCCTTTCACCCTTTCTTCTCCATATGAGAATAAGTCAATGAGTCCAGGGTTGACAACATAAGGTTGGATATGCTTCACTTAATCCCTTTTTTTCTTCCCTCATTGTTTCACACCCTCTACCCGACTAGTATACGCTAAGTGATAGAGATTGCGGTTTCGGGTAGGGTTCGAGGGGGAGGGAGGAGGGAAGTTCGTTCGCTTGAGTGAATTTGATACACTAAGAAGCTTCGGCTCTTCTGGGGTCCGTGGCCGGAATGGCAGGCCGGGAGGTGCTGTGTAGTGTACTCCCGATAATTGGGCGGCGCACAGAAGGCGAGAGAACGAGGGGGCGCAGGCAGCAATTCCAGAACATTTGAGTTAGAATTCAGACCATTCTTACAACTACCACATCCCCCCGCAAATTGCAATTAGATTTTCCCTTCCTCGTAATACGGATCCGCTACCGCCCTTTCTTTATCGTGAGGCAACAGAAATTGGTAAATGAGATCCTAGGGAGACAAACGGCGACAAGGAACAAAACGGGATCGCTGGAACCCCAGCTCCGAACACTGGCCCTCCTGCATCTTTAGTAGCGTTAGGGTAGCAGCTGCAGAACACCCCACACAGGTAGCAAGGAAAGCTCGAAGGCATTACCTTTTTCTATGCAGACTACTTTGTCTCTTACTCGGCATTGATTCAAATCTCCAGGCACTCTACTTTAGGGTCACCTAGGAAAAGAAGAAGGGACGCAAGAGAAAATGATCGCCAATGAGAATCCTTCACGAGGGACCTTCTGGAACAACAATCGCCTACGTAACTCTAGCTGGCGTACGCGTGCACATTCCGATACGCCCTTTTGTATTCTAATGACCATCCCATCACCGGCAAGAGGGAGAAACAGGGTACCTTCCTTTAAAAAGTGAGTCCCACCCCCTTCCACATCCTTGAGAAGATTCCCAAGCGTTCTCTCACAAGCCAGGTAAACTCGAGGCGGACCAACCAGGGGGTTGGGCTGGGAAATGCTCAAAATCTGTTTTTTTTTTTAATTTTTACCGGTGTTTTTGTATGCGGTTGGAAAGAAGGGGTTATAGTCTTAGTACGGCGGAATATAGTCTTAAAAACTCTAATTTTAAAACAGGGAAAGTTAGGGGGGGGTCTCGTATACCAACCAGGTTGTCGTCTTCATACGCCGGATTATACGGTAGGAAACAGATCTATTGCAGATGGATAGAAGCCATTGAGTTTGTCCAAAACCACAAGCCTAATTCTCAGACCGTGGGATTTGTAGTCCGTAAGAATTGATGATATGTGAGAATGTATCCCATCATTCAGCGAAAGTGTCGGAAAATGTTTCATTAGTATCCACCACGAGGATTGGGGCGCAGGAAGGGTGAAAACCATGCATTTTAAATGCTTCAGAGTTTACTCTACTATAATCAAACCATATTCTTCAAGTGTCTGTTCGACATTGTTTTTGTCCTGACTTGATGTTCCAATAAATCGATATGTATTAAGAAAGAAAATTGCATGTGGCCCCAGGCTTGGAAGTGATTTGTCTGCATATGTTGTGACACGATGTATATATTAGGTGTGAATCTTGTCCCATCACTATGGCTCTTAGCAGATGAGGTATATAGTCTATAGGTATCTGTACAGAGTTAGGCACCAAAATATATTGGGTAATTTTGCCAAGAAAAGGAAATTGTTATTAATTTCTTGGTGCTAAGCATTTGTGGGGGAAGAGAAACCAAAAAGCATCCCCCACTAAGCCCCTGGCATGAAAAAACATTTTTAAGGGGACTAAAAAAACATTTCCCACCATCAACAGAAAGCACCGGAAAAAAAATATGTTTCCTAAAATGTTTCCTGGCATTTCCCTGGTGATGAAGAGGACGTCCAGACGACTCGGAATAGGCAGGAAGAGACCTTGGATCCCTCAATATCCTCGTGTCCTTCCTGCCTGTACCACAATGTTGCTGACTTATATAGTCCTGTTTCTGTATGAGGGAGCAGAGAAAGCATAATCCTCCACAGGGAAGAAGTTCTGACCATTCTGGTTAAGAAGCCTGAAATTATTGTCCCACATCAGTAAAGGATGAAAGGCTGCCATGAGAGATGTTGTACATGGGTTGGTTTCTGTACGCTATTCCAACTGCTCATACAAATTTACAAAGATCGTGGTAGTTGTCGTATTAGATGTAAGTCCTAGGGGGGGGGGACTATGGTGGTCACTGCATGGAAAGAATACAGTGGGGGGTCATTGATCTTACTCTTACTTTATTTGGTGTTGTGAATATTTGGCACCACCAACTTGTGACTTTTCCAGTCGGCCCTCGAAATGTTCACCATGGGACAGGGTTTTTCAGTGTATTACACCTGAATATCTAATAGAATCCAGGGGGGAGATTTATCATTAGTCCTAGTGTCGGCTCTTGGCGTATAAAATGTGGCAAAATTTTTGGTCAAAACATGGTTTGCCAGTTTTTTAGCGCAGGAAAAAAAAAAAAACGAAACTCTAAAGTCATGCAATGGCGGAAAAAAAAATTATCCAACAGAGTGTGCAAAAAAAACCGTGCAACGCCCACATTTATCAAAACTGAGGCATTTTCAAAAAAACGCGGGCAAAAATGTAATCGCAAAAACTTTTAAACCCACATAGGAAGGTGGTTAGTATTGGGGTGGCATTGCTACTAATGGGAGGCGATTATCTCAAACTTGCCGCAATTCGGTTTTCTGCTCAATTTGATTTTTGATCAATTTTATGTTGAGGTTTATCGTGAGAGATTCTGTGCAAAGAACATTGCAAAAAGGACAGAAATTGAGAAGATGTACATTACGTGCGACCGGTGCAGTGTATTCACATGGAGCACACCCACAGTGATCACCATCAGAAGGGCATTATCACTGCACATACCAACCGCACAGTAGTACATCAGACTGGTGTAAACCCGGGACACAGTCTAACACATAGACAAGAATGCTCAAAATTCCGTGCCTAATAATAAAATCTCCCCCAGATAGCGAATATAAAAAGGGGGGGGCAAATTCTGTAATTTTTGCACATAATTTTTGGAGCGGAGAAAAGGAGAAAAAAATTTACATTTTGTTTGGAGAAAAAAAATAAAAATCTACTTTCCACCCCAGGCCTAAGAAGAAAAAGGTTTAGAAGGAAGGGCTTTCAGAAAGGAAAATCTTCAACTTTTGTTTCTTGAGTAAGTCAACCCTATATTATAAATCAATAACAAGTCCAAACACCAGAAAAAAAATACAACTAACAAGAAAAAAAAAGGACAGAAATTTCTAGGACAAAATATTGAATGGAGCCCCAATTTGGGCATATAGAAAAGAAACCTTGTGGAATTCTTGAATGATGGCTTTACTAACCCGTTCCAGGGGCCAATGTTATCTTTCTGTGGGACTTTGTCAAAAGGAAAAAAGGTGGTTTTTCTGGTACTATGACTAAAACAACAAAAAAAACCATATATACAACAGAGGACATTAATTAGAGAGCATGAATGAATGGTGGACTCCAGTCATTCCCACTGGTTGTTGGATTGGCTGTTATAAGAGCAGCCAGGGGGGGGGGGGGTAAGAGGAACAGCGGAGCCGGTCAGTAGATCCGATCCTAGTACATAGAGTTCATGTGCAGGAAAACAGTGTTGTATACAGAAAGAAAGAAGGAGGGTGAGTACGAGAGGTGATGCGATACTTTAAAAACTGGGGGAGGGGTAATAACCCTTTACTAGAACTTAAGATATACCAATTGTCCCTCTAGTGGGTGTTCCAAATAAATGACAAACCACACTTGTACAATGCCTGACCTCCTGGTTGGATAAAGGCACCACCCGACCCTTTAGCTAGTCGGCCAGCCTCCAGATTTATGTCCCTTTCCTTGTCCAGCCAACGGTTCTTACCTATTTTCTGACTTTTCAACGCAAAGTCACATCTGCCCAGTTTTAATGGAAGGGAAGGAAGACACGCCCCTTTTGGTTGTAACAAGTTTTTAACACAAAGTCGTGCTAAAGTTACCGCAGAATTCTGCAAAGATTTGATAGTAAATTCAACCCCTGTAACCCCCTGTAACTTTTTATTCTGGAAAGCTTCACACTTTGGAAACAGACACCCCCGATATAACTGTTTAGGCTGGAGAGGAGAAAGAGCAGGTAGCAAAAATGGTAAAATTTGATGGGTTCCTTAATGTTTTATATTTCTTTCTAAGTATCACACATCTGGAGGGGGCGGTTAGTCTGGTTTGCACTGGGGTTATTGTAAATGTCCATGGTTATCAGCCCAGCAGAAACCCTCTTGTTACCGTCCAAAAAATGCCCAACTGTCATCATGTGGCGAGGCCACATCATATGGAACATCTGCCAATCTCACCATCTATCCACCTGGAATAGCCAAACAGTTAGATAGCCAACAGATTACTGTAGTAGAGCGCATTAGGATTTACAAACCAATTATAAACATTTCTGCACAAAGAAAAAGTTACGTTTTTACCAAAGATGGGCCAGAGTCAGGGTCCCTTTTAACTGAGAAACTGTAACATCAAAACTATCAAGTCAGAATGCTTTCCAAAAAAAGTAGTAACCGGTTGTGTTCAGCTGTGTTCAGCATCTTCTTTTTGGACAGAATGAGATCCAGGGAATTTGTAGAGAATGGGAACATTTTGATGGGCTGAGCAACTCTAACTTATTGTTACCAACAGAACAATAAACTTACCTATTCTACAGCCCAGGTTAGGGTAAAGTTAGAAAGGTCTAAAAAACGAATACACGTGTGTGCTGTGATATATAATATATGGCAGTAAAGTAAGTAGTACGTAATCGAAGTAGTTATAGTTATAATCATGGGGCTGGGAAAACGGCCTATTTTCTTCTTACTCTTTCATAGCGATAAATTTTGTAATAGTGAGGTTTGGTGTCAAGAATACACTTTCTCCACAAGTCCTTTTTTAAAACCCAAAACCAATTTTGTAGGCGGGAGAAATGGACTGCATCCTACCAATGTGCTGGGGGGGGTCCCCTGGTCTCTGCCACCTCAAGAAAAATGCAGGAAGTTTAATTAGAAAGAAGGAGTGAAGTTTGATATTTAGAGAGGAAAGAAGTTGAATTTTTGTCAATCCTCCTCTGTTAGTAGCAATCGTTTTTGCTAAAATTTAGTCCCTGTTATTATTAAGGGTGGGTATGTTTACAGGTAGGTTTAGAACAGAATTCCTCCCCTCAGAAAAAACACGGCTTCAACAACCCATTTTGAATTTTGTACCACAAGTTTTTTGATGTGATTATGATGCAGGTTTCGTTTTTATCGGCCGTTTTTGAGGCCTTCGAGTGGGTGGGATTTCGAGGTACGGTGATTAAGGATACGGTGACTTTGTTTTCCTCACGTCTTTTTCAAAAACACTTACTTTTCCCTCTTAAAGGGGTTTTTTTGGGATGTGGTATCAAATTAGCGTTTTCATTTCATGCGAATATCTAACCCAGGGAGTATAGGGGGCGGAGTTGATAACCGTCTGTTTGCTGGGGAAGAGACATCCGTCTTATCATGATTACGGAGAGATGACCGGGCTACAGGCAAGTCTGCAGCGCTGATCGATCTCACAGCCGCGCGCGAAAGCGACCGGGAGATTCTCCACTGAGCCGTCTGAGATCTGAATGAAGCAGCAGAGCAGCAAGCAGCAGGTCAAGGGGGAGGGGGGGGGGGGAAGGCGTCCCGCCCACTACGTTCCCGATGCGGAGCAGCACGAGCAGCGAGATGCTCAGCACGGATGCAAGGAAGGGACATAGGGGGCAGATTTATCAAGCTGTATAAAAGTTAAGAATTGTTCTTATTTGCCGATTGGGGCAACCGCATCAACAGCTCCCTTTAAAACCTATGTTCAATTTGGGGATGCACTGATTAATAAAAATTGAAAGCTTAGCTGTATTTGGTTGCCAAGGGCAAATAAGAAACATACTTACTTTAGGTCAACTTGATGATATAAATTGCCCCATACGTTCTATTGCAAGTGTCGGGAGATAAACGTAGTCATGACCTGCCGAGACAGTGACATACCTTACATGTAAGACTTACCCTTGCAATGTAAGAGCATGACCCGCCGGCAAAAAACACCACGCAGAGGACGCTAGGATGCGTCGACGCCTTGCTGCGCGGGTACGATTAAGGGAGTGTTGAAGATGAAAGAAGGCAGGTAAGTGATAGGCTACCACATTGGTACCTGTTTTGAGACTGGATACATTAAAAAATGTAGGTGGGTCCATTGTGGTCTGGAGAAACGGGATGTCGCTCCATTTTGAGAATTGCTTGTAAGTGCGCTGCACCTGGCGAAGCATGGCGGCAAACATTACCTCTTCGATGTATGCACTTAGGTTTCGGCGTAGTGGGTTCTGCCGTAGTGGGTGTATGTTTGAGTGGACCTCGAATTATTGGGTTAGCAGTGAGCCGGGGGGACCAGCAGGTCGACCGTAACTCGACCGAGCAAAATGGTTACCTCCTATGCGGTGCATGACTCCCAGCATTGATAAGAGGGAACAACAATCATTAAATGGCTAGTTTAAAAACCCCTTTTGTTTGTGGGACTGCTGCCTTGCTGCGAGGTCGGATGAGTACTATTGACCATGGTGTGGGGAATTGCACGCCTTGCGAGTTTCTTTTTTTTGATATTTTTTTTAATTTATCACATATAATTGGCCAGAAGCGACCTATGGGTGCAAAAATAGTTAAAGGGATTTCCGGTGGGTCCGTAGCGGGTGAAGTCGCTATTATGTCGCTGTGGGCAGGAGGAGTGATATAGAACTGTGAAATTCTAATAGCTATGGTTTGGGGGAAGGAGCTTCGCTGAAACCGCATTGGTATCACTCATTATATTGATTATGGAGCATGTTGTCACAATGTTGTACATGTCTTGCTATGTAAGTTGAAAGTGTGTTTCATACGTATATACTTGTTAATGGTCACTAGGATGTTCTAACCCCTATTTTACTTGTGGCCAACAACAACTTACTTCTCCTGATTTTTTAATTTCGTGATGATGATTCTTGTCTACATGCAATGTTTTTCATTTAACCACAGTATACTATGTTTCACCCCAGGCTGAAAAAGACCCCATAATTGGCTCTACTCCTTATTTGTAAGTACAAAAAACGCCCGATGATGCATGAAGTATTATTCTGATTGGGTTTTGTCTTAGAGATGTGTGTGGTCAGCCAGAGAGCTTTTCTTGTGGTTACGATGGCTTCTTTTTTGGACTCCTTCGGATTTAATATGATTCGTCTGTTAATAAGAGGGTTAGACCTAGTGGTTGTGCCCTATGGCCCCCATCACATGCTTCCAAAATTATCTTCGGAAAACCTAGACATGCAAAAGAGAAAAGAAGTAATGGGCAAAGAACCTCCTCAGCAGTGGTTGTTCTCGTTTTAAAGTCTTGTTCAAATACCTCAACCTATCATAGAGTACCGGATTATTGGACGCGACCTGGCTGACCTCAGTGGAAAATGGAAAAAAAACATATCAGGAGGGCTGTCCTTGCTTCTGTTAGTAGAAAATTTAAGATCCAACAAGAAATGTACTATGGTGACAATATGGGATCAAACAAGTTGTCAAGCTTGGCCTTAGTAGGAATGCGTCGGTTCCTTGAGGGGTGCTCGTTTACGTTAACAAAAAGCTTGAAATCCCCTCTCTGCTTCAAACTTAAGATCACCAAACAGTCGTTCTTCAGGTGGGCAACCCCTGGAAAATGGGGGGGGACTTGCTCCATTGCTGAATTTAGGAATTACCGGATTTTAACTGATGGGTGTTAAAATTAAAAAAGTAAATAAGTTAAAAAAAAAAAGTACCTGACCCGGGAGGTGAATGTCAGAAGCCCGAGAATTTTTTGATGGGAGAGGGGAGAAAAGGTTGACTACAAGTAATGTAAGGATTTAAGTAGAGGTTCAGAATGTTTTGAAGGTATTGGTTCAAGGGTACGGGTCAATGGTGCCGTCTGCACCACCTTATGACAGACAGTCACTAATAGGGCCGGATCATCTCAATTTGTTAGATTGGGGAGGCAAGGAGGAAAAAAGGAAACAGGTCAGGTGAGTGTTGCTTGGATGTAAAAAAGTATGATTCACAGAGCTACAGGTGGGTGCGGGTGCATACGTAGTAGGTATTGTTCTCGTCAAATAAAAACAGGAAGACAAAGGCGGGTGGGAGAGAGGGAACAAGGTCGGGGGAGGAACGAGGGGGGGAAAAGAAAAAACGGAGTAAGGAACAGAAAAAAAAAATGGCAGAAGAGCTCATTGGAGTAAAGTAAGTCAGTGTGGGGGGGGGGGGAGAAAAAGTACTGGGAGATTAGCAAAGAACTTAAAGGGAAACATTGACTATCGTATTGGTTTCTTTTAGAAAATCAATTAGTAACTCTAAGTTATATCCTTGGATCCTGTTTTTAACCAATGCAGCAGCAATCTGTAAAAAACCAGCTTTGCCTGGACTGCAACAAAGATATTCCCATTTGGGGAGATAAAAAAGAAACTTAAGGCGGTATAGCCATTTCAAAAAAAGATTATGGGTGTTTAATGTTGGGGTGTTATGTATAGATGGGGAATTAAACGTGCAACACGGTCCCGTTGGTACAGGAAAAAGGGGGTTTCCAGGGCAATATTGTTTTTTAGATTCAGTTTTGGTAAATAACATGGTAAGATTGGACCAGGGAAAATTATCGGCAATCGTAAATCAATGTCGGCACACAAGTTAAGTAAACGGAACCCAACAAAAAACATAGTAGCAGCAAAACCATTACAAAAACTATCAAGGAATGGTACTGGTGGACCTTGTTGCCAAGTGGAACCTCCATTGAGGATGGCTCCTATTCCAATTGTCAAAGTAAAGGGTTATTTTATCTAGTGGCCTTGGGTGGTGGTGGTTGATGAAGCTTCAAGGGTTTTTCCCCAATGTAGACACTTATAAATGTCGACGCATGTGGGATAAGTGTTCAGATGCTGTAACCTCTCACTTGCAGGAAGGAAGGGCTCCCACCCAATGTTCCCAGGTATGTGCCATTTTGAAGAAGCAATGAGTGTATTGGACATGTGTGGCCTTCATTCACTTTCTCCATTCCATAGAGGAATGGAGAAATTGGGAGATGTAAAACCCAACACCTCTAAGAAAACCATCATCATTTAGTCATTAGACAAGCAGTGGGAAACGTGAAGGACCCTGTTGTTATTGGTGGTACAATTAGTTGACATTTTAATGGCATCTATGGTGTTATGTATTTGGATGGAAAACCCTTGAACATTCATTTTACGGGCTACCAGAGAGGAGGAGTATTAATTAAGCCTTTCTTCCTTCGTACCTTTGGACACAGAACAAGGTGATACCACACAATACTGACCTGTTAAAGGGTATCTCATCGGGTCCTTTCATCATTCCAGTTTCAGTAAATCTGCCATTCTAAAACAATTTTTTTTCCAATTGGATGTTGATAAAAAAAAAAAAAAAAAACATGTTCCTGTGTGAAGAGATTTTTTCTCAAAAATGTAGTCATGTTGTCCCCTTGAACGATGGCATTTCCACGGTACGGACCACCTCGCCCTTTGGCAGTCAGTGTGGCCAGGATATGCGCTTATAGAGTCCTTACCACCAGGACGCTTGGGGACCATGGCTAGTTAACTCCGGACATTCAGTACAAAAAACTTTTTGTTTCCTTTGTGCAATCCCTTTCCTCGCGAGGGGTGGCGTTATCCCAGGGGGACACAGTCTTGGTTTCAAGGGGGAACCATTATCAATACATTATGAGGAATTATCTTCAACACAGGGACATTTTTTTTAATAACATCTAATGAAGGGATGTTTATTGTATGGCAGATCAATAATCTGGATTGTGTGAGTGCCCAACGAGAATACGACCTAACATTGGGGTTATAGGATTAGTTATTAGGAAAATTCCAATTACATATCATGGCCAGACGACTGTATCTGTAAAACTTGTTAAATAAAGCAATGGGGACATACCATGATGCATAATTATAGGACATTGTATTTCCAACATATATTGGTATTTCACATACTAGGACCTAAAGATGCAAACATTTGCTGGCCGAAGTAGTAGTTGACAACCTTGTAGATCCCAGAAAGAAAACCAAAACCGAAGGACAAATCAAACCCACATTTCCATTCCCAGTGGGTATTCCACCACTAAAGAAGTACCACAACGCAAAGGCAACCACACAACAATCTACTTACGGATTAAAACATTAATAGAGGGAGGACTCCATGTTTGTGCAGGAGGGTGACATATCACTATGATAGTGAACCCGAGCAGGATGATGATTCTCTGATTGTTTTCATGGTTCCAAGCCCAGAGATACCAGATATTTCCAGGATAGGGATCTACTCTGAGTGACGATCCACACGGATCACGACTTAGTCACACCTCAGAGGGGCAAACCACTGTCCCAACCTGTTCCACCTCTTACTGGTAAACAAACTACTCTGTGTGCATTAATCCACAAAGATTAAGGGGCCGTTTACCAATGTAAAACCCAAAAAGATAAGCAGTGTTGCAAGTGGCCAAACCAGTGGATCTGCCAGGGAGACGCCATTGACCCAGACGCGCCATTCTTCACCTAGAAGGGCTACCACCTTCTCATTTCTGTCGATCAATGCGACTGTGCATCCGTTGCGTGGAGTAGTAGGTATAATAGTTTTTAGCAGCCAGTTATCATCGCGGTCTACAACCATGGCTCAAGTAAACTTTCGGTTCCAGCGTTTATCACACAATGAAGGGGAGATGCGGTCGGCAGCAGGCAAAAGGAAAAACAGATTCTCCGATTAAATGGGAGGGGGGACATATGAAAGAAAATGAGACGAGTGTGATAGATGAGACGTTAGCTGTCACTTTCATCAGTTTATGGGGAATGGATTACTGAACAAAACTTGGGACTGTAGTTTGCAAGGAGCCAATATCTTACTTCTGTTCCAAATATATTCTCTTTTGACTAGCTGTACTCTCTGTTGTAAGATACCTTAAGATACTAGTAAGAGGAGACTTCTAGAAACAGTTTATACCTAAATATACATGTAAAAACAAAACAAATGGTCAAACGCTGTTTAAAAACCCTTGTGACAGACTTTTTTGGTTTGCAGGTGAAATCTGGCTTCCTTCAGTGGATAAAAAACTTATTTTCTCTACAATGGAACTCGATCACAGGAAAGCATAAAAAGTATGTCAATAAGAGGAGATTATGCTTGATGCTCTTACAGAATCAGTTTCAAGTTTTTCCGTGGGAGGGCGAGTTAAGACTGGTTCGGTAAAACTCCGTTTAAATAAGGGACTGTTTAAATTGGAATACCATCCGCGATGACCCCTTCGACGATCCAGGGATGATGAGATGAGCAGACACGCAGCGCACATGCTCCGTTTCTGCTTCATCCATCTCTAAGGAAGCTGAATCAGAGATGATTGCGGAGGCTCATGTTTATTACCTAGAGTGCTCTCAACCAACCCTGATCAGGCAATGAATAAGGCACCTAAGACCTTAGTGGGAATGTGACTATGGAGTATGACTGTTTGATTTAGGAATCCGGTGACAAACAGTTGCTGATACTCGTTTTTATAGACATAAAGAGAAAAAAAAACTATAGCTATTTGGTTTCTCATGAGTATTCGTGGGAATTTGTGAATTGGACAGAAAACAAGTTTTTTCAACTACTGGATTTTGGGGACCCCCGGTACCTAGCAGATCCCTCCCCCGTTCCTTCAGGTGGTATGGTTGTGGAACGTTGGGGGAAGCGATTTCAGAAGGTCTCTCACAGAGATGCTCATTTAGGGTTTAGAGCTCGGGGGCCAGTCAGGATATATGGTCACCAGAGACATTGAGTCTGAACGGCACTGCTTTCTTGGTATTCGCTTACTGCTGTTAAGATGTCTTTAGAATCATTTGTTCTTGTTGGAAGGTGAGGTTGTCAGCTCACGCGGGAAGAGGTTTCATTCCAGTGATTATTCTCGTACTTGGGCCGGCGCTATTCATTCTTTTCCTTCAATTGAATACCTAGTCATCCCCCCCCTTGCAGCTGAAAAAACAACCTCACCCATAGGATGATGCTGCCGCCACCCATGTTGCGCTTGTGTGGGTTTTTGTATTTGTGCAGGTAGAAACGTGGGTGATGGAAGCAGTGGCCTGGGTTTTCTTTTAGATATAACTCAGACTTAACGGATAATGTGCCACCAAGGAGGTCCACCGGGGTCTCATCAGACCAGTTTTTTGTCAAATAAAATGCGGACTTATCATACATTGATCTTAGCCCCACTCGTGGGAGAGGTCGTCGTCGGCAACCAATGGGTGGAGTAAGGATGGGCCGACTACGTGGGAGGGGGGAGCTTCGCGACGTTTTTTGAAATGTACGAGTTGGAATTTATGGAACTTGTCCGACCCCATCTCTTCTACCGCATCTGCCTGAGAGCCTTCAGCCACCAGTGATCTTGGGTAGAGTTTTCTTCTTTACCTTTTTACCAAGGATCTTCTAAGATTGCTTAGGTGTTTGCGGACGGGCCGGTAAAGAAGATTGTGGGTCACCATCAAACTTTACTCCAGTATGGTTAAGTACGATAGCGAATAATAAAGGGATGCAGGATCAATGTATTAAAGCGCTATTAGGGTTAGATAATGTAAGGTTAATTGTTTATACGTATTGATTAACTTCAAACCCACTAGAAGTGGATGTGCATACATATATAGTTAGGCTTCCACAATGGATTTCGTAAAAAGAAAATCATGTATCAATTGTTATTTAAAACGATTGTTTCTGTCCAATTTAAAACCAAAACATTGACAAAAGGTTTGTGCTTCAGGGATTGAAGACTAATTTCCACTCCTAACCAAGTATTTACCAACAACCAAAGAGTAAGGGGTATTTCTAGAACAGGGTGAAGTAGGGTTTACAGCCGTTGCGAGTAATAATTAGTAGTATCTGAGTAGCGTGGTGGCTAATAGGGACGTATACTTGGAAAAAAATACACAATTACATGAGATGTATATAAATGAAGTTTTGGCATATACAATAAATTAAATATAATAAATGTACCAAATGGATTATCTGTGAAGGTATATTAAAAACCAATTGGCCTTCCTCTTAGTTATGTATGTAAAATTAAGGGTAACATGCTAAATGTGAGTAAATTAGATTAAATAAAGAGCTTGTCCCTTATAGCCAATAAGTTATATGTTATTGTAGCAAAAATCAAAAGGGTTATGTGGATGGGTAAAATCGCGGGCATCATAAAAAAGGAATGGTTACATTGATAAAAATGAAAAAAAACCAAAAAAGATCGGTGTAAAACACCATTTCAAGTGGTAATAATATTAGTAACTCCTTAATGGGGACTCAGGCCCTTTTATTATATTTGGCGTTTTCAATTTTCACTCTTCCAACTCTTTTTTAATAAATAATCAGTACCTTTTTTTAGTTTTCAGGCTTTAATATGTAAAGAGCTTGTATAAAGGCGGCTTGTTGTTCTGTGTATACACATATTGGACTTCATAGTTACATGTGTGATTTAGTTTTTCCTGGCTTTGTTGCTGTTGACTAGGAAAGAAGGAAAAGAAAAATCAAATGCAGTGCAATTGGTGAAAAGCGTGTTCTGTGTGTGGGGGCTTGGATTTTACGGCGATTTTCACTGTGCGCCAAATGACAGTTACTTTATCTTTGGGTCAGTACGTACGGGAATAACAAATCATAAGGTTTTAAAATGTTTTCATACATTTTACAAAAATGTAAAAAACCTTCCTGTACAAGAAAAAAGAAAAACAAACAATCTCTTAATTTTGCATCGGTACTGCTGTTAAACAAAGTCATCCTACCAGCCGCTGGGATTTAAAACACCATGCCCTGACATACACTACCCAATGGAGTAGCTACAGTACCCTATTAGTAGTCAAGGTAAAAAAGAACATTCGTTGGCCTTCTATGACCTTACAGGTTGATGATGTCTGCTCCATCAGGAGATGTTGTGATTTATTTTGACAATTGTTATCTGGCCATGTGTTCTGCTGTGATTCAACAATCAAATGTCTCAGCTTGCTATGTGTAAACACATAGAAAACTTTCCAGCAACGGACCCCTAAAGAATTACCATGGGTACAACTTACAGTATAATGGAATAGTGTTCCTAAATATAAGTATCCTATCACAACATGGAATGGAACCACCACCTATGTTATCCCCAATAAAACATTTGCCTTTATATAGCCAATTAATAAAAAGGAAGAATGTTTGTAAAGACCTTGGAACACGAGTTTTATGGTCGTTGTGGGACAAAAAAAGCGTTTTAATAAATTGATTACATGGTCTTTAATGACCAAATTGGAATCTAATATATGGTGGTGGAGGCCTGTGTGGCGTATCATGTTCATTCCATTTAAGGATGTTAATGGAGGGGCCACCGTGCCTTTTGGGAACCTGGCTAAGATACGGGTTCTGTCAAATCAATTTGTGTCTCTGAGCACCTGTGGGCAGATGTTCCCTAAAAATTCATGATTTCCATGGTGGCTCTGAATGACTGTAAGTGGGGTGATATGCGAAGGCAACAAAAAACGTCTAAACAAGTCCAATCCAGTGAAAAGCGCCATTTCAGAGAAGGTATCACGACGTGGGGGGGGGGGGGGGGGACAATGGGACAGGCATGTGAGTAAAATACTTGAGTCGTCACAGACAGAAAAGGGTGTTATATTCCGTTCCGTGTTTAATTTGTTTCAAAATTTTCTTGTTTAATTAAATCTACATTTCATGTTGTTGTGATGGCGGTACAGAGGTCACAATATGAAGAAAAACCAACTCGTAACTAATTTAGTGGCAATGGCTAGATCCATGCAAGATGGAAAAACTGTAAATGGGTCTGCAACCACTTCCGTACACCCCTGGTTACAGTGAAAGGATCAAAATATACCAAAAAATCGCGTAAATTATGAATTCGCGATATGTTTCGGGTCCCAAGACAATGGCACCATTTCCCAAGAATACCCACAAGAAATTTACCACAGGGTATTATATGTGAATATCTTGTGTAGTATTAGAACTTGGGCTTCGCAGAATCAGACCACAATGGCCCTTAAAAACTGGGGCACATGGTGGGCCTTGCAAAAGGAAAAAGCGCTCTTGGGCCGGCAGGCCCGGACGCCTCGCTCGTGGCGCCGCTCCCAGCCGTCACTGGGACACCCACCTTTTCGCCCCTCCCCGCCCCTGAGGCGACTTTCACTCAAATGGTACAGATGCCATGTTTGAATGTTGACCCATGTCACCTTTTCATGAAAATGATCTAATTATATGGAACAATTGAGGGGTGCAAAGTGATGCCAGCCAGATGGGTGAGTCCGCCGCTCTGTAAGTGAAATCGCCAACAGAGTCGGATACTAGAAATGATTTTGTTTGAGTTAACGAGGGTCTACTGCAAAATAGCCGGCCCGTGGACGGGCCGGCGCCCAAATGGATTCATGTAGAAAACAGTAAGTAATGTTGTTGGGTGAAGTAGAGGAAACATTCTAAATGAAGAGAGCCACACACAAAAGGAATAAGGGGGTAATGGACAACGTTAGGGGGGTGCTCCGTTAGGGCGAGTATTACACGTATAATCTTAGATCTATGACAGATGGTCACAACACCACGCGAAAAAAAATCAAAGAAAGAACCCAAAAAAAAAGAACGGACAACACCTTGCACTGGCATCTCTTCTTAAAAAACAACCGAAAACCAACAAATCATAACCTACAAGACGAAGTACTAAAAAGTCGCCCAACCTCTGTCGGACAATACTTACTGGCCTCCCCAACATCCTTCCCGGCTTTCTCACCAGCAACCCCAACAACGTAACAACCTCCGCCAGCATATCAACAATAAAATACCCTCCAAAGAAAATAAAACACACGGAATCCCGTGTCATTTACTACGAATAAAAAAGGAAACCATAACAAGCGACCCTCCCTGCACCCAATCTCTTTTTACCCCTCTTACCCCTATCCTACCCCCTTTTTTTAACCACTACCTTCCCTTTTACCCCAACAACCCTCCCCTTTATATCCCCCCCCCTTCCCCCCCCACCCCTTTCCCCCCCCCCTTCACTTCCTCCCCTCTCCCCCCTCCCCCCGCCTCCCCCCCTCGCCTTTCTAACCAATCCAACTTCCCCCCCCCCCCCCCCATCCAACTCTTTTTTCTTTCCGCCCTCCCCTCTGCCATGAATAATTTCCCTATGCCAGTCCCCCTAAGAATTCCCCTCCTTTCCACCACATACAACATCAGCTCTTGACCCCACCACCAACCCAATTTTTCTTCCCCTTTCCCCCCTCTTCTCCCATACCCACTAAACCGACCCCCCTCCCTTCCGCCAACTCTCCCTATAACCCTTACATCAACCCTCATACCCACAATCGGAACCAAACAAAATAAAAAAACCACCCCTTCAACCCCCCACCGATTACAATGATTTTGAAAAGAACAGCTGTTAGACTTCACTTATCATCTGGAAAAGAGCACGGACAGAGGGGACATGATTAATTTATATAAATATTTATTAATGGTCCCACTCTTGCAAACAAGAAAAGAATGTGCGTCGTGGGGTAAGTTGTTTCAGCATAAAATCAAATTAAAAGACGTAGGGTACGTCCCGTTTGGACCGGAAATCACGGTTAATACCCAGCGGAGAAAGGGCTTTTTTTACTAGTGAGAATTGTCACCATCCTGTGGAATAGGCCTGCCTCAGGCGCCCATGGTCCACAGCGAGGGCCAGCGAGAAGCTTAAAGCGAGATCAAGGGTCTCCTATGCCTATTTACTAACCTAACATACATTGATGGTTATGTTAATTATAGGAGTTGTTCCCCTGAATAGCCTCCTCACGCCGCCAATCCACAGACGTTCTTGGTTGCACTTGATGGATAGTGTTGTAATCCTTTTTCAATCGTATTAAAAAAGGATACTTTACCACTCTTACAACCTTACTCGGAGTATAACCAGGACCGAGGCGTTTTTAGCATAAAAAAGTATGTGCTAAATGAGAAAAACTCAAACTCGGCACCTTCGAACTGTGACGTACAAAAAATAAACGTACAAATAACAAACCAATAATTCTCACCTTTCTACGGCGCCCGCCGCAGATTATCTGGTTTTCCGGCGGGCCCAGCCAGAGTGGTCCATGCATACGTGAATGCACTGAAGCAAGAAAAAGGGGTCTGGCCAATTTACTTTATATCTTCCATGGGCTGGCAACAAAGCGGGGCTGGGCGCATGAATTTACAACACATCTATCTATTTCCACACACAACAGGGGGGCCTAAGTCATACACAAAAAAGGAGGGCTGCTAGCTTCTATACGACACGGGGGGGCTAGCTCTATACTAACAAGGGGGCTGAAGGGATTGGGCGACTCTACCAGTCGAGCGGGTTCTTGGCTATATCCCTCCACTTACAAGGGGGCTGTGTCTGGGCTACTACTACTGGGGGACCATGGGTCGGAAGGCTATTCTAAACTGAGGGGACCAGCGTTGCTTGATTATACTATCATTGGGGGCTGGCCAGGCTATATATGGGGAGGGCAGAAGGTGTGACCAATGTATTTCCCTACCCTAGGCTTATACTCGAGTCAATAGGTTTTTCCCAGTTTTTGGACCTTTCAGGGCTCACGAAGTAGAATTAGGTGCCTCAGGATTATTACTCAGCGTGGCTTATATTGAGTTGTAGTACATATGCTTTACAATGGTAAAAATTTCTTGATAGAATAGTAGGAGAAACAGTCTTGAAGATATTCTGGGGGAAGTTAAAAGTTAAATTTAGTGTCAGTGCCAAGATATTGTTGCTAAAAGACACAAAGACAATTATGCGATGATGTATCAGAGAGAGCTATCTCATTATGAGGAGCATTTGGGGAGGGGAATTTATTCTTACGCTGGCATATGAGACAAAAGGCCAACACCCAATCCCCGTAGCGCGGCCCTGATTCCCTCCATGCTCACTCGGCCGATGAGGGGAGTGCCTAGTCACAAAATATTCGCAGCGCTGTGGACCACCAAACACTGCAAAGAAGCGCTAAATAAATTCCTCACTTACGTTTGGCGCCTCTTTACAACATCCGTAGTCAGAACCACACATGGGGAATATTATATACAGTTTGCGGCTTACTGCCAAGAATTATAAAAAGGGAAGTATCGTAGAGCATGGGGGAAAATGGACCTGCAGCCGGAAAGAGCAACACTAAAAGGCGATTTTAATGCGTGGAATGAGGTGGACTTAGCGGACTACACAATGCCCCAAATCTCATAAGGGAAATAATGGGGTGTTACAGCTTCTAGACATTCTTGTACATCAAGCGACGCAGTTTTCCCAGCCCACCATCAAAACCGTCATGCGTGCCAATACAAACGTCCCCCCTCTGGGCGCCTTTTTTACACTCTTAATAAAAAAAAACACCACGGACACGTCCCATATTAACATGAGAAAAAAATGGTACTATCTTATAAACTAAAACACACTCGACCTGTCCGGTGTGTCCCGTCTTCTGTCTTAATGATGGGCACTATTCTTATTAATTGCGTCCCTTCATGGACGCTGGCCCACTTGTTTGTCCTTTTCATGTATAAAGCCTGATAGGGGGGTGATTTTCAGAGACACATTTTTTGCAGCGCTGACAAAAAAACGGGTTTACATGAGAGGAACAGAAAGGAAAAAATGAGAGAGACACGGAGAAGGAATAGAAGACGGGAAACACGCCGACATTTGGGGGGTCAATTGGTGAGCCACGCTGACGGTTGAGTTCAGCGTGTGGACATTACGGAGGTGCTATTACTTCAAAGTTTATTTGTTTAAGTGCATGTGCCCGGGGGCCGGCCACCGCGTTACCTGTCCTACATGGGAGATGGCAGAAAGGGGCCTGAGTACTACGACACTGGCGGGCGCGGCGGGATACTACATCCCAGGCCGGCAAGGCTGGCTGTATACCTACCAGGGAGGCTGGCTGGGCTATATTTTACTGGGGCCGGATGGTCTCTATGACCAAATGCATTTCCACCCCTCCGCTGTTATACTCGAGTCCATAGTTTTTTCCCCAGTTGGTGGTCAAGTACAACCTTGGGTTGGGTCTCGGCTTATACCGGTATATTCAGTATTCAGTTGTTAGAAAAAAAAAAACTTTGTATGGGAAGATCACATTGTGCATCCAATCCATAGCAGGGTCATTACACTGTACCGTGCAGATCAAATTAAACCAATGTAACCAACCCTTGATATTAAAGCCTATTGCATAACGTACACGGGAAGGATTATTGAGAGCCCAGGAGGATAAGATATGTTGGTTCGATATAGACAGACCCACATCTACATTAAACTTCTCAATGGGGGTCTTACAAACAATTATGTGGTTTGGTTTTGCAATTGCACTACTGTATCAGGCATACTAACATTTTTTTTGCAGGATGAGAAAGTACTTTTTCAGAGTAGTGATTTAAATTCTCGATAGCTTATTGATGTTTTTTTAGTAACTAGTTCCTGGGTTGAGAAAATAAAAAATCCTCAATTCCTTTTTACACATTTGAGTCACATATCATTTTGGGGGATGTTTCACCGGCCCATAAACATTTTGGCACGCCCGGTTAAACATGGAACAAACAAAATCCCAATTTGTTTGCCCATCACCATTTTCAGAGGCAACCTAAATTTTTTATCATTACAAAACTGAGGGAAGTTCAGGCATCGAGTGTAAGCTAGGGTGGACCCTCCGGAACAATGACCTGCCCCTTGTTAAGTACAAACTCATTGTAGTGGTAAGCATCACAGAGCCCGGCCCAGAGTAGTCACCTTGAGGATGTCCTGTGGCAGAATTCCCAGGCAGTAGAAGGCCAACAGCCATGCGCTCCGTCCCAGGTGTCGCTGCTAATAATCGACATTCATTTACGGTGTTACACCGGCACACAGAGCATCCCATTGTTCTTACATTCTGTTATCCAAACCTGCTATCTGATTGCTGTTCAACCGACATGGGACCCCCACTGTACAGCTGAGAACCCTGTGAAGGAAATTAGCGGCAGATGTCAGTCTTTGGCTCGTGTAATAGCCCACGGGCAGTGAATGGGAGACAATACACCCACACCCAGGTGCGGAGCCTAAGAAGCCTATGAGAATGCCCATTTCTAAGGGTTTGTTGTTACACCTGAAGACATCCGTAGTTTACTGTTACAAGGCCTGGACTATCAGCTGCTAGCAGGTTTTGTTGGCAATCCATGAACATTTTTCCTACACCACCCACAGCGGATTGCAGACAGACCACTTCTCCAGTTCGCAGCATTCATGTTGCTCATTCTCACTAAAATCCCTAGTAAATTCTCAAATCTTCTAGATCACCTGATGTCCTAGCTCATGATTGATAGTTCCAGTCCCAATTCAGAGACGTCACATGGAAGAGAACTGATGGTGGCCATGCGGAATACACAGAGAGCCCGTTGGTGTCTGGGACATGCATAACTAATACTTTATATATGTCGAGAGACAGAGCAATCCCAAGCGATACGACAGGAGCTTGCCAAAATACGGTCCTCTTGTCTCCCAATTCGGGCTCACAATTGAATTACCTAATCCCCTTAGAGTATGTTTTGGTGACGTTGTGGGATGGGAAATCCCACGAAAACCCTGACTGCCCTTTAGATCTCAACGAACTAAACAATAATGGGACCACATTTACTAAGGGCATGCCTGCCGGCGCATTCCGTAGTGTTTTTCGCAGAAGATTTCTTCCGTTTGATCCTGACCTAGTTGCCCGAACCCCCGGTTCTTTGGCGCACTCGATCGGGATTGTGGCGCACGTCAGCCGCCGACTTTGCCTGGGTGGCAGTCCCAGACAACCCACGATTCGGAGGCAAACCCGGCCAGTCTATTGTTAATTTCAAACTTGGTTGCAAAGACTCGCACCCCTTAATACAAGCGGGAAGAAGATGGTTTGGTGAACTCCGGCGGACCTGAGCGGGTGCACAGCCGACACTGGCAGGAAATTGGAAACCGCACCCCCACGAAACCTCGTCCGTCGGGACATTCCGATCGCGCCATTAAGTACGGGCTCTATCGGGGTTAAGTAGTAAGTAAAGTTTGCCCACTCATAAGGCCTTACATGATAGACAAAGCGTTCTTATCCATTGTCAGTCTTTCGGCTGTAAAATTTGGAAAACATCTCTAAAAAAGTTGTTGATATTTACTTTTATTTGCTGGTTCCACTATCGCCATAGTGGTTCTTAGAACAATACACCACTCTCCCAATGACAGGGTGGTCCTGTGTGCGGGAACATTCCAGGAAGAATAAACTAGTAATTGGCTCCCCTAGCTCCAATATCTATCACGCCTAAACAACAGCTGCAAGCTGCGGACTGGCACCCCATCCTACCAGCAGACTTGTTCCTATGAGATTAAGGCTGCATATAATATGTCAGCCCATGAATGTGACGAAACGCCACCCTGCCCACAACGTTCAGAACAACGTATGTAAGGTACCAAAAACCCCTTATGGGCCCACTGAGGGCTCGACATTACGAGCTAGCTATTTCCCAAGCGTTATGGCAGCAGCCAACACACCCCAATAGGTCTCACAACTTGTAACAGACATAATTGCGGACATATCTGTATGAAATAAAGCAAAAAAAGTCCACATGGCTGCCTCTGATTCTTCACTTGGAATGGGGGAGTGAGAAAGGAGTGCGGAGCACCCTCGATGTAGCACTGTTACATTGCCGCGATGTACAATAGAACCGCCGGACTACTGTGTATGCATTCCGGCGTATTCATGAGGGGCGGGATTAGGGGCGGGTGACTGGTGGTGAGGCTCGGCAGTCACCGCTGGCTTACAGTGCGATCCAGCGTTTCTATTGTATAGTGCGGCAGTGTCTACTAGTGTTATTGGAGCAGTGTACCTTATTTTGGTAAGCAGCTCCTAGTGCCGTTTTTACAAGTGACAGGTCCTCTTTAAAGATCACACTTAATAATCAGCTACAAATAATGATATATAAAACATACTCTGTGTCCGATGCGTCTAATCAGGTAATATATGACTATTGCTATCTTTAGTAAAGAGTAGTATGAAATACCTTAATTCTATTTTCCTCCACAGACTGTATCTGAGCCCGAAGCCATGTCTCTTCTTCTGCTTTACAAGCCACAAGTTGTCCCTCCTTTAAGGAGCGCAGTTTCACAGGTGATGCATGCGTGCTGTAAAACTCCTTCATTTCATCTTCCATAAGCTCTTGCGCAGCAGAGTAGTCTTTACCGACACAACTAATGAAGAAAAAAAATACATCCAATTCCACTAGTGTCTCTTGCAGATTTCACAACTCATGATAATACTTCGTGTTTGAAACTTGCGGTCACACAAGGGGCTTGTATTGTGGTTAGAAACACGAGTTAGAAACGCGAGGGAGGGGCCTCAGCCTAAATGAATATGCGCTTCCGTGGAAATGCATGTGATCGGTAACCGGCACCCAGCGTCTTGCTTTATTGGGCTGAGGCGCGCCCCTGTGCTCTTGCATTGAGTTTCTCAAGTGCCACATGTGACCACACCCTCTTACTTTGAGCACATGTACCAATGTTCCACTGCCATCACAACTGATACAATAAGGGGTACTCACCGTATGAGAACTTCTTCTGTGTTATTTAATTCAACTACAAGAACAGAGGGTGAAGCCTCTGTAGGAATAACCAGTGGTGGGGGAGTCAAATCTGTATCCAGCTCCTCCTCTTCTGACTGTTCCATTGAAGACAGCTCATCATCCCGTTTCTGACCGTTGTTAGTGACCAAAAGACTCTGATTCTGTCCTCCGCTTTGAGGGGTCTTTGGATAAAGAATTGCTTTTAATGGGTTTTCGCAAATAACATCCACGCTGGATATTTCAGTAAGGACATCCATGTTCAGTACATCAGATGGAAATTTAATTTTGAACGTGTCCTCAAAGACTTTAGGGAGTGCGTGTAACCAAAGACCGGTGCAATAGTGGGTCAAAAGTTCAGAAATCTTTTGCTTAAGCTCAGAATGAGGTATTGCGTTTACAGTTTGTTTAAGGGTTGATGCAGACTTTGCCTGGCCAGCAATGGCATTTGGTTTAACCTGATTGTTGTTTTGTGGCTGGACAATCCTTTGAGGCATCTGTGGCTTTTTAGTGGAAGAATATAAAATAACTTCTGTGCGGCCATTGCTTGTAAGGTTCTGTACCTGAAAGAACACAGGCTATTAGTCTGTTTATGCCAAAACTCTTCATTCATAGATGGGCTTTTAACTCAGCTCAGCACAAGGTTATTACTATTTTACCAGTTTACATGTATACATGAAATATATGTATTTA